>JAVCKT010000403.1:0-14259 GCA_032273925.1 Rhynchotus rufescens | reverse complement strand
TTCCTCTCCCAGTGTTTAAACTAAAAATAATATTTAGTGTCTCAGAAGGAATTATGGATTTATTGGACGTGTTCGAAAGTCCTGCCATGAGGTATCTAAGACTTCAGGGGAAACTGATCATCTAAATGCTCTTTAAGATTTATTTGTTCAATAAATTAAAGATGATGCATGTGCATTTCTCTCAAAGGCTTCTAATCAAATTATTCCCATACATGCAAAGAGCTGTTAACTACTTAGAGTTTATGAGAAAACCTAGGAATTTTTATCTGTGCAGCAGAAAGATCTCAAGGAGGAGGCCCAGGACGAGGAAGTGCAGGCACCAACACTGCATTTTGAAGCAGGCAAAGGAAGCCCAAGGTCTGACAGCAGGAGCCAGTGCAGAACCCAAACCCAACCTGTGCTGCAGTCTGCACCACTCACCCCAGCACAAATAACTACCAGAAGGAGAAAGGTTGCAGCAGTCCTTTTGGAGATTCTGAAAGCAGGGCCAGCGTTTTTCAAACATGGTGATTTAGGGTGGAAAAAAAATGAGAGAGGCTACTGAAAGGAGTTTGATTTTATGAGTACCAACCTTTAGAAATTAAAATCCTTTTAAAATATTTTGAAAAGGATAATCTAAAACTGAAGCATAAAAAGTCTCTAGACACATTTCGAAATCTTAGTCTTCAATTCTTAAATCAGGATCGTCATGCTGCCAATGACAGTTTTGATTTATTTTGGTTCAGAATATAAGATACGATAATAACTTAAAATTCTTATATTGGAAAATAAAGTGGTTGAATTATGGAAGGAAAATGTAGAATTTCTTCATTGACTTGCTGATAACACCTATCGACAAATTTTTCTGCTCCTCAAATGCAATAATCTGAATCAGGTTAGACCTAAGTAAATAGCCCTACATATGGACTGAATACCCTATAGCAAAACCAAGGCTGCCTCTCAGCAGCCAGACTGGAACGACAGTGCGTCCCCAGCTGAGCTTCCACTATGTAAAACAGATTTTTCTTTTAATTTTCTGTAAATCAGAAACCAGCAATTTAACTATATGTGTAATGGAGAAGTTCAGCTTAGAAAACACGTGTTTTATCTTGCCTCATAAAATACTTGTTTTATCTTGCTTCTTCATGTATAGTACATATGCTTTTTTTTTTTTGTTCTCTTCAAACACACAGTACTCCTTCCCTCTGGGATTCCACAGGTCAGCATTCCTGTTTTCATAGTTCTGCTTCCATTGTTTTCCAGCGCAAAATCTCAGCTGTTTCTGCTCTCTGCTCCTTTCTCTGGGAGTTCACCTGCCCTCAGCTTCCAGCGCCATCGTGACACTGGTGAATCACCAATCTTCACTTGAATCTTTCATTTCCCACACATCCCCTGCTATCTTGCTTCTTTACCCGATGCTCAAAAACACAATTTTGATGTCAGACTCAGCCTCTTGAAAATTGAGCTTCTTATCTTTTCTTCCAATTCCCACTTTCTTGGCATAACTGTTGACAATATCACTTTCTTTCTCCATTCTTAGATTTCAGATTTCATGGCCTGTTCAACTCTTTTCTCCATCACAATGCCTGCTCCAACTCTCATCAAATCCCATCAGTCCTTCGCTGTGGTATCTCCAGGATCCATGGTGTTCTTTCCAATTCTTCCATTAAAATCTTTGTTCAAGACTTAATCATTACTTGCATCAGTCACAACCAATTCCTGTTTAAGGTCTTCTTGACCTACTCCAATACATCCAAAATACAGCTGGTAAAATAATTACCTTCCTGGCTTGCACTGACCATGCCACATGTTACACATTACTTTCTGTATCAAGCTTAAGATCCTGATTCTTACTTCCAGCATCTTATCCTCCCTTACTTACTCTTTTCTACATTTTTGTAGTCAAAACTTTCTTGACTGTTTTTGCTGCTCCACCTGCTGAGCATACTCATCCAGAGGCCCTCCCATCTCTGCTGTATATAGATGCACTTGCAACTTCTCCATGACAGAAATAGTGGACCAAATTATTTCTTGGAGTTGAAATTAGTAGAAATAAATCATCTAACAAGATTGACCAAAAAAAAAAAAACCCCACCATCCCTCCCCCAGTGGGGACTTCCCATGAGGAACACTGGAGTGGCTGCAACTTGTAAAATAGAGAAGATGTTGAGGTCTTAAGAAAATGTGGAAGTCAACTTCTCCATTCATTCAATATATTCCTTATGAATAGAACACGCTGGTGATTATATGACTGCTGTGAGACTGCCAAGGGTATGGACAAATAAGGAGAATTTATTACGATCTTCATAAGTATTAGCTAAGCAGTTTCAAGATTCCTGTCTCCTTTAAAGTATCTAATTTATTTCTTTACATTTTCAGCTATTATGAGGAGAATATACATTTCTTGCTTATTCTACAAAATATTCTCTGCTGTTATTTTCAGTGCTTCTATAATATATTTAGTTGCTTTACATATCTCCTAAACTGTCCAAGAGATACATGTAATTTTTGCAAGGCACATTATAAAGATAAACTGAATTACAATTTAGAAGCTACACCACACTATTTAAAATATACCCATGACCTAGTGCTATACACTCTGCTTCTTTATAAGAAAGAGAGTGAAATGCATCTTTTTACAACACTTAACTCTAATCCTTTTGAAATGCCAGGTTCTTCCATAAAATATTTCACGTTGCAAGTTTAATTTACTTATTCTACCACTATTACACTGTGCATCTTTGTGTGCCTTTTCAATTAGGTACTTTTAAAGTCCATTTAATATTTATATAGACTTTTTAGTTTTGTCTCCTCTATATGCTGTACACCCATCACCTAGTCTTTGGTGAGTTTCCTACAGAACAATTTCTCCCCACTTTTGTGGAAAAGCCCGGCTCATAATTATACATCCAGCACATTGGTACCTGACACACTTGGCTAATTCCATCACACTACAGAAGTAGTAGTGCCTCACTTAGCACCACTGGTGTATTATCGGCACAAGGATACCATTATTGGCACAAGGGTACCATGAATAGTCTGTAAGTTGCATTTTTATTGTAAGGAAATTTCCCCAAAAATTTACTAAAAGTAAATTTGAATTTGTGCTGAACTATGTTAAAAACACTGCCATACAATCGAGTACACTGAAAGAATTTAAACCACATGCATGAAAGCTGCCCATGTTTATAAACAGCAGTTTAAAAAAAGCCTCCCGCACGAGCATGCTCAAGAGGAACTCACTCACCCTACTAGTTCATTCAAAGTAGACTTGAAAAGTTGAGAAAATGTGTCCACTTTTTAACAATCCACAGAGTGCAAGAATCTCACTCAAATCTCATAGGAAATAGTAAACAGAAACTATCCATTTAATTCACTATATACTTCATTGCAAATCAATAGTATGTAATGCTTACTAACAATAGAAAAAGAATCAATTTTTTTCTTTAGAAGAATCATGAAAAAATGAAAGTACAAAGGTAGATTTAAATCAATTAGGCAAACCGAGGCTACTTTTAAGCCATGATTTAAGTGAAGATTAGAATTGCTGACTTAAATTAATCCACTCTAGCCCAATGTAATATCATATTAACTTACAACGTGATGCCTATGTTCAAAGTCCTTCATAAAAACCTGCACATTAATTTTATTTGCAGGACAGCTGCAATCATTTTATTCCCATGAAGCAAATGGAGAAACTGAAACAGAGATACCAGTCAGCAACCAGTGGCACAACTACCGTCTTGCACGAAGGTCTGTTATCACCCAGAACTAGCTTCCTTGAAGAAGAAAGGTGATGGTCATCACCTGAACCACTCTGCAGACTCTTTTGTCTGCCCATTTGGACACTGCTGCTGAGGGGACAACTGAAGGCACATGAAACCTGAACAAGAACTCCACAAAATGGCCAACTTCTATATTATATAATCACCATCTTTCAAATTAACACGGTTAAGAACAACTGAGCCCAGCAGTTTCACAAGCTCCACAGTAACCTCCCTGGGGATCGTAGGTATCTCTAGCTGCGCTTCCAACTGCTGTCACAGTCTACATGGGGCAAAAGATTTTCTTTGAAAAGGAATAAGTATCGTTATTGTAATCAATTTTACAAATTTAGCAGTATTTTCAAACTTCTGATCAACACTGAAAATAATAGATTTTTGAGAGCACTGCAGCAGGCAAAACTTCCTCAGAAATGAAAGACAATTCTCCCAAAATCCAGCTCCACTGGAGCCTGATTTTTCATAGAACAGATTTAAATACAAATTTCAGTACTCTGCTCAGAAAAGCTGTTTATATAACAAGTACAGAGCAAGTAATAAAACTTAAGGAAATGACCTGCCTCTCAATCAAATATTTTGCTATTTCAGAGTTTCATAATTAACTTCATGTTACAAATATTTAGTTCTAAGAGTTCTCTAGCTATGGTAACTATTAAGCAGAGGCACAAGATGGAAAACTGGGCTAAACTAAAGGTGAAATGAACAGAACACGAGAGGTGTGAATCAATCTTCCATTACTGAAGAAGCTACTTCAGCAACATGCAATAGTTTCTGATTAAGCTCTTTTAAGTTGAGTTATAAGGTGCTGTTAGACTATTCAATATTTATTATTTCAAGGCCCAGTAGCTAATATTACCAGCAACCACTAATTTTTACCAAGATAAACTTGGTCAGTGACCTTACCAAGGGCTTCTCACAGCCCTTGTGCTTAAACTTCACCAATCCTGCTAATAAAGCCTTCAAGCTGGCTGCAGAGCTCTGAGTTCTGTCAGTATATTGGAGTTTCCATCCATATAGCTGCTAAGAAATATGGGATCTCTCATAGGAAAGTTCCAGTCCTCATGTACTTGGAATAAGGGAAAATTCCACATAAAATTTGCCTGGGCTCTGGAGCTGGACTAGAGCTTCCCAGCTCAGATATCCTGCATCATTGTAAAGCTGTCAGATGCTACAACAATTATTTATATATATATATATATATACACAAATATATAGAATATATAATTTAGAAACAGAGACTTGAACAACTTACACAAAATTTAAAATCAGCTTATAGTTTGTTCCTACCAGCAGAAAGCAGTTATCACACAATACTGTTGGTCCTTTATTTCACAACAGATTTTGAGACACATTCATTCACTTTCCTACTGGAAGAGATCCAGATCACAAACTATTTTTCACTCTTGCCACAAAATATAAACAGGATTAACAACATTTACTAGAAATGTCAATGGCTGGAAGAAAATGTTGCTCCTGGAGCTCTATCTTCAAATGGCCATGTCTAACTTGGAGGTAGCAAAGGGCTCCGTCCCTGATTTATGGGTCATGTTAGCACTCGGAGAAAAAGAATATTTCTATTATGAGACTCCTAAGTGAGCTGAAATTTTACTACTGAATTTACCCTTGTCCAGGCAACCATTACAGATTTTTTAATGCAGGTATCTCGTTAATAAACCCCAAATCTCCTAAATATTTCAAGTAGCTAGTTTTGGTAATGAGAATCACATAGACGAGGCAGTAGAAGTTGAGAAGTCCAAGAGTTTTCCCCCAAGTTCCCAGCTGTGCTTTTCCAGGCAGCACGACACTGCCTGCCATGGATGCTACCTGGCACACAGATCCAGATGGGATCTGGATGTTTGCCCACTGGAAGCAATGCGCACATCCTACATAAGGCACAGGGTTTCTCAGATTATAAAATAAAGCAGGGCACAGCAGTCACAGGGTAATTCAGAAAAGCCTGATCATAAAATCCCCATAGCTTTACAATAAAAGAGATTCCTCAAGCAGCTTTGCTAGACAGAACAGCAATAAAAGTTGTCATCTCTGAAAACCTCTTGAGAAGGTTCTCAAGGAGTGGATGTTGCAGTCATCCTTTAGGACTTACTACTGAGTACAATTTTGGGGTCAAGTTCATCAAGAGCATGCGCTAATGTCGCTGCTGTCTGTTTTTAATGTAGTCTCTGAGCAGTTGCATTTTAACTGCTAATACTTTTCAGTATTAGACACCAGAACATGTTTCAGGATCTCCTTTGTTTAGTAACATTTTCTTTTCTACGTTTTAGTTTCACATGGAATAATAAGTGGTTGTTATATTTTCTTACCACTCATAAATATTTACAGTTTGTGAATAACAAATACCATTTTTAAAAATTCTCTCTCATATTCATACACACAACAGGAGGAAAAGGAAATTTACCCTGCGGAGCCCACAAGTGGAAGTGCATGTTTTGGCACTGTGTGTCACAGAACCATTTGAGAAAAAGGTGTTACATCCATCCCCTAGTACTCATTTTATATATATGTGTGTGTGTCTGTATAAATATGCATACACATGTGCACACACATGCACACAAACGTCCATGACATCATGAACTTTTACTGCTTTTTCTATAAAACAGGCAGCTGGTCTTTGAATCAAGTTGAAATCCCACCAGTCTGGAGCAAGGCAAATCTGGAGCAGGTGATTAAGTTGTACAGGGACTTTCTGATTTCCTCCACTGAATCATTTTTTCATAACTTTATAGGTCCATTAAAAAGAACTGGAAGTGGTTAGCTTACATAATAAACCCAATTTTTTAAGTGGTGGTTTACAGCTATCCAAAATTTGTGCAGTCTCCAGATTCTTCGTAGCTAAAAACTGACCGAAAATACCCGAGGTGACCTGCACTTCTGTGTCAGCACACGATGAGACAAGTTCTCTCTCAAATCTAAACCTGTACGAGCAATCTGAGTAGCAGACAAGTGAATGGGGAACCATTTCATTCTTTGGAGAGCTGGTGCTGTATAGCCTTTAAATTCTGTAACATTAAGTAATGCAAACAGTTGTACTGAATACTAGTTACAACTTGCAGGTCGCCTTTGGAGTTATCCCAGTCTAGCTCAGTTTTTATTACTGAAACAACAAAATAAAATGTGGGGTTTGCATGCGCATAAATATCTAGTTCACAGAGAAATGGCTGCACTGCCAGTAACTAATTTTTAAGGAATATTGTTTACCAATTTAAACAGATGAACAGACCCCAAACCACCTCTAAATTTTCCCGTTTCCAACATGGAGGATTCTCCAGCTTTACCCACATCCCAAGGGGAATGGTTTTTATCTTCATTTAAATGGGTTATTTCAGTGGCATTCAGGTTTTGATCTGTCTAGACAATGGGCAATCAGCCTTTTGTATCACCACTTTCAAAGGAAGAGCACTGCTCAGAATCACCCACTCAATGCAATTCTCTCTAATTCTGTCAAAATCTGATTGCTCCTCAAAGGTTTTACCTAGGGGAAAAAAAAAAAAAAAAAAAGACAAATTCACCAGGCAACGACTCCCACCCAGCTGTGCACTGAAGATCAAAAAACAACTGTCCAGCACCATCCTCTTATAGACTTCTTGGAAGCCTGAAGTAAACTCTTCGTGCTGCTGTAACTGGAGTCCATGGGCAGGTCAGTAAGCATTGTCACTAAGCCACTGTAGAGTTTATAATAGCTTTGTTTAAATCTGTCCACTTTAATAATATCTTTTCTATTGGTAACTACTTTTAAAAGAAGCAGAATCAACTTCTAAGTAGGTGTTTGAAGTAGTTGAATGCATTATGCCAGACCCCAGATGACCCTGCTAGGTTTGAGGAGGACTTTACCTGCACATATCCACACACGTAGAAATACTGCTCTCCTTTAGATTTCAGTTTCCAATCTTTAGGCTTCAGAGAAAAATACCAACAAAACTATCAAAGACAAAATGCCTGCCTTGGAAGACCAAAGGAACTGTGCATCCTAGTAAGCAATGCTTTGTAACAGAGTAGATTTGCAGAGATACCCTCTTGATCTGCCAAGAAAAGGATCCTAAAATGGAATCACATAGCAAGGTGGCCCATCGTGTTTGCAACCAAAGCTTACAGATGTCTGAGGATTTCTGGCAGTTTAGGTACTGACAGACCTAACCTCGCTGGGACTTTCCTTGTGCCCATTTGCCTCAATGGGCGCAAAGCTTTGAGGTCAGAGAAACTCCTGCACTAAAAATCACCAGTCAATGGCTACCCACTGAGCTTCTGAAGAGGTTTATATGCAAATACTCCTTTAAAATAAGGAAATACCTTTTTTTTTTTTTAATTTTAAAATGTATATATTTCTACCTTTGCAATTACTAAGTATATCAATTAGACATCATATGGAGTAGAACATCTGGCAAAGATCTTGTAACTCAAGAGCCACCTTTCATATGGGTATGCAGGGTAAAAATCTTTGTAATTATAGCTGCAGAAAGTCTACCCTTAGACTTTAAGATATTTTAAAAAATGGCATTTAGACATCTCGGGGTGTCCAACTATGTTTGTACTCCAGGACAGATGAAATGTGATATGTGATTTTTTTTTGAAAGAGCAAAATAGCAAGAGAAGAAAAAAAAAAGTGTTATTTCATATATAGGCAGTGACAGTTCCTAATTATCGATGCATCACTAAGCAAGGTTTTGCTAACAGCTAAATGAGCTATTGCACTTACAAAATGAGGGCACGTAGCATATCTGATTAGTTTTACTTATATGTCTATGATATTATGTAAATCTAGAAGGCTGATATCTCTTTATCTGCTGGAACTGTGTGCCACTTCAAGAAACAGTTGTATTAAATGCCATATTGTTTTCTACCCAATTATCTTTTGCATTCAGCATGCAAATGGAAAAATGCTGAATGCTCATTTTAAGTCCCATATATCATCATCATAATTAATTGTAAGCAAACTTCTGCTAGCGTTTGTCACATACAGCACATAAAAGAAATTAACTATTCCTGGCAAATTAAGGTACAGTATTCCAAGAAATCTGCTTTTTTGCAAACTAATGAAACAATTTTTAACAATTTTTATTACAAGCATCTGTGAGCTCCCACCAGGCAGCAGGAACAGCCTTCTTTCTGCTTATATTGCTCGGTTCCAAGCTAATGTCCCTTAAAGCTGTTAGGCTGAAAGCCAACGCAAGATATATTCACAATGAGACCTGACCCTTCTCCCTGCAACTAATAAAGTCTCCTGGAAGTTTGCAGTTAACAGCCTATGTGAGATTCCTATTAGCGAAACGGTGCCTTCTTCCCCTACCATATTTGCTGAATTACACTCTTCAGATGGCACAAATTATGCACAGGAATCGAACACACAGAAATATAGAATAAATGGTCTGAAAAGGAAAATCTCTAGCTACAAAATATTTGAAATAAATAAAATCTAGAAGTCTCTTTTCCTCAGTGTTTATACTAAATAACGGTTTTATTTTTCTGTTTACCAAATCTCAGATCCTCTTCAGAGAATTTGCCTGCCTGTGAAATCTGTTCTTAATTTCTTTGTTCCTACACTTCATATATTGAAGGAATATTTCTGTGAGTTATTGGACAGGATCACTTCTTAGCCACTGAAATACCATAGGTGCCAGGATTTTGTTTGGATGACTGCGATCGATGACCCTCTTTCCTGAGAAAATGTTACATTTCTGCTGCCGCAACCACAAAAAGAAAAAAATTCAACAAACTTGCATCAGTAGCCTCAGTAAACAGACTGATGGAAGTTATTTGATTTTACAGTTGGTAAATGATGATAGCTGTGCCTCTGAGCACTGCAAACAGAAGGGGAAATAAAACCAAAAAAAAACCCACAGGGGTCAAAACTTTTAGTCCGGGAAGCCTAAAATTAGCCTTGTCTGTGCTTGTTTACTTTAGCAAACAGCACTTGACTCTTCTAGAACAACTTTAGTCTGTGCTTTAAATAATGTAATTGTATAATGTGGATTGCTGTGTTGGTGAATGGCCAAATTCAGAACTGAATCTAGAATTTCCGACAAGGCCAATGCCCTGTCTGTGGGAAAACACTGGCTGAAAAAGAATCATTTAGTGTATGACAAAGTCTTCTCATGATAAAAGAGAAGTTAAGAAAAAGGAAAGATCAGAAAACAAAAATAAAATAAAAAGAATAGTGTAATAAAGCTGAAAATACAGGCTGTCTGAGCTGAAGGGATGCAACACAACAACAGCTTGGAGCAGTGGATCAATTTCTAACAAAAAGTGCTTTTTGCAGGTAGGATCTTTCCATTAAATATCATCCTGCAGAAGATCTGCAGGAACACAGACACAATTTCAGTGGGAACAACAGTCCTAACCTGCCTGGTCTCCGCAGAAGCCCTGATTTGTAACACAGGCAGCTCAAATACCTTGTCCAGGCTCCAGTAACAGGTTATTTGTCCAGTGCTCAGAAATGCTGCATTTTGGTTACATAAAAATTCCTGTGAAGTCCTGCCAAAAAGTCTACTGCCACAGATTTCATATATATGGGATCGTGCAGCATGTTATACAAATACCTGCTCAACTCTGGCTGTAAATCATTGCACAATGTTTAAATGTTTAAATCAAAATGTTCCATCTATTTACCAGGACAACTATAGTTCACAGTAGAGATCAGCTAAAATGGACAACTGAGTTACAAAAGTGAATGTCCAATCTAAGTTTAGGACTTCAAATGAGAATAATTAGGGTATAGAGAAATTATTATTAGGTTTCATAGCTAAAAACACTGCATCCCAGGATATTTATTACCTAATCCTGAATGTAATCTAGATTCAAGGTTAATTTAAGGGACCACTTATCTGCTAATTTAAAATTAGTGCTGTTAAGCTATGCTAAAGGATGAATGGATACATAAAAAAACAAATAAGCAAAATTTTACAGGAAGCAGAGACTTTAGCTCCTGAGTTCCTTGCACAAAGGCGTGTACATGAGCTTTAAATCAAATAATCAAATTCCGACAGCGTGAGTATAATGAAGCAGAATTCATTTTTGTAATGATCAAATCGTAATACCAAATGTTCTGAAAGGCACAAATGGCAATAATGCAGCTAAGTCCCCCGGGAGCCTTCGAACTCCTCCTTCCACAATGAATTTGAGATAAACCCAAAAGAAAAGGGACATGTCCCTGTTTCATTTTTACTACATCCTCATGAACATGGAATGAGCCAGATAAAGTATTCTGATAAAACAGTGCAAGGTTGGAGGGAAAGTTAAATTATGAAGTTTATTCTCTTCCCATAGAGTAAAAGGGCAAGTGTCATGTTCAGAACATTTTGGCATAAACATAATAATTTCTGGATAGCTGCCAGCGCTAAGGTTAAAAAGCAACATTACAAGACTTCCCTGATGACAGCCAACTGGGAGGCATTTGTGGAAAATTGCTTTGCCTATCATTTAGTCAGCAAAAAAAAAGAAAAAAAAAAGAACATACAGTTCTAGTTATGTTAGAACTATGTTGAGTCTGTATCTATAAATGATTTAAATTGTAAGCTTATAAAGCCCCCATACAGGTGCAATCAATGTAAAAGCCTAGTTTTTCTGCTCTGTTCTTTTATATCCAAAAGCCCTATGTATTTTCACCATATGCTGCTCCAGCGAGTGTGTGCAATTATAAGGGAAGCATGATCTAAGATTCAGATTCAAGTTTCAAAAATTAAATTAAAATGACTTTTTTTTGACAACAGGCAATAAAGTTTTCACCAGTTACACTCTGAACAAGTAGAGCTTTTAAATCTTGCATCATCAAATAAAACAGCATGTTTTAACTATATTCTTTTACCCTGTTGGAAATGACAACTTACGTGGTGCAAGCATGAAATTGTAGTATTTTAACTGCACTATATATGTCTGTCTTTGGAAGTCCACTAAATACATGCAAATCTTTTACAGTCATTTGAAAGAAACAAGAATAAAGGATTAAACCTCAAATTTTCAAAGAGGTCCATAAAGACTTGGTTGTTTGGCTCTCATTTAAATTAATGGGATTTAATCAGCTGCTTCCCAGAATATTGCTTCTAAAAAGCAGGGCTAAATGGTCAGAAGTTAATTTTTTTATATGGTTAACAAATTAATATTCATATTTTACAACTGCCTTTAGTTCTAAATTATCTGTTACTGACGAAGAGAATTAGAATTGTCGCTTCAAGGCTGCCTGTGCTTTGGTATCACTAGTGATTTAAGAAAACATCAACTTCTGTTTTTTTCCCTTTTTTAAGAATTAGCCAGAATCTCCAAGTGAAACCAGATTTAAAGTGATTCTACCCTGCAGTCAGTGGGCAAAAGCTTATATATATGCACAAGGTTTTTTTAACTTTCTTTTTAGGCCAATCCTAAAGCAAAACCATGTGGTTTTGCAATAATCTCAGTAACATATTTGTTTACTTACCCATGATGTGTACAAAGTGTGTTCTCTCTTTTTTATTTTTTTTTTTAAAATACACTGCTTCTTTCTCAGGAAACTATAGCTTTTCAGAGGAAAAACAAAGACAGAGAACCCACTAATGCATTCCTAAATCCACAGAGAATTCACAGATCTCTCACTAGCTCCTCTCTTTTGAGGTATTACTTAGAAAGTTTCTCTCAGTAACGTGCTTGCAGTAAAATAAAACAGTAAAAAGTTCTATTTCGTGTAAGTAAAGTATTAACTTACATTAGTTTGATTTGAATCACAACTGGGTAAGAATACAGTGCAACTCATATTAAATCAAAAAGCACTATTTAGTGCTTTAAACCTAAGTTGGTCTCTAATGCTTAAACCACATTATTATATTATTATTATATATGTCATAATTATATAAAGGAAGAAAGAAAAAGATAGTCTGATGCAGGAATCAGGTTTATATTTGCTCACACTGTGTAAAAGAGCTTTGAGTTTCTCAGTGTGTGGTAGCCTGCACCAAAAGTCTCTCTGCAAGAATGGCTACAGTGGTGACATGACTGGAAATTGAAACCAGGGAGTTTCCTAGGTCAGATTTACAGAAAGCAAATGATGACAGTAAGAAGTTTTGCGCAATTTGGGACTTTTGGAAATAGCTCCTTTTCCCCCAAGACATGTAGTAACAATACTTCTAGGAGGCCCAAGCACACAACAAACTTTTTACATCCATAATTAGGAAAAAAAAAAAAAAAGAAAAGAAATGCTCCTGCAACTCCAGAAATATCAAGCTGTATTAGTTGAGTTTGGTTCATATTTTTTTTAATCAAATGCTTCCACCCTTAAAAAATTCATACATCCGATCCAAATATAGCACACCACAAATAGCTAACGTGTTTTTTGTCCAATAGTTGACGTGTTTTTTTGACATGAATGGTGTTTTATTCACTTTTATACAAAGCAATGTCCTAAATTTGCCTCTTTAAACATACCAATTAGGTTGTGACTATCAGTCTTTTTAGTTTCATAAAAGCAAAGGTTAAAAAAAAGGAAAAAGGCAAACACCAAACTTGTGCCAGCATCCACAGACTGGCCTGAGTCACATGAATAAGGAGTCAAAGAGTAGGTGAAAATCCCATTAAACCAGAGAGAAAAAAAAAAAATCTCAGGTTTAATATAGGGAGAATTAGGTTTGCACAAATTGAGATATTAGACAAATCTAACTTTAGTGAGTGACACGCAGACAGGACATCACAAATAAAGAGGTGCACTTAGAGAGAAATGAAGAAATCCTCCCTTTTTCAGTTGTGCATCAAAGAAAACGAAGCGAGAATGTTACGAAGAATCTGAATACAGTAGGAATCTTTCTACTTTGAAGGCGGACTGAAAAGGAAAAATAATTGGAGAGAGATATAAACCGTAGTCAAAAGGAAGACTGTGGTGCCAAGAAGACACAAAGGGAAGGAAGGGCATGACTAGGATCACACGGCCACAGTCCCACCTATCTACAGTTACCAGGAAAAGGGCTTGCTGCGAAACTGGCCAGTGATTGTTGGGCTCACCCGCCGCCTCGGCCAAATTCCCCAGAAGAAATCTGAGCAAAGAACTACAGGCATTTTATACAGTGACTCTTCAAAAACCAAATTACAGAATAAATATTTTAAAATGTTTTTGGTATGTTGCTGCTTATAATATATGGCCTCCCTGCTCCTGGCATCTATCCGTAAATCCACGTGCTGCAGGCAGGAGGTTTTTCACACGGTTCCAAGTCTTAGTCCAGCAAAAAGGACGCGCTTGCTCCAAAGCATGCAACTACTGTAGGCTTTTAGAAGGACAAGATAGGCAATGGTTTCACCCAGAACTTTAATCTTATATTGCTGCCATTTTATAATAAATACAGTCTCATGTATGGCAACCAGAAAAGAGCTCAAAACCCACTGACTACTGCATATCCACTGCTCGTTTACTCCTTCGCTGATTTTCTGACTTCTGTGCTACTGTAATACAGAAAGCACCTCCGAATAAATTCAGATTTTGCTTATGAAGCATACGTATACACACACACACTTATATGTATATACCTCAGTT
>JAVCKT010000400.1:0-10841 GCA_032273925.1 Rhynchotus rufescens | reverse complement strand
AGGGCTATCAGCTACTCCTCCCAGTTTGGTATCATCAGCAAACTTGCTGAGGGAGCACTCCAGCCCTTCATCCAAGTTGTTAATGAATAAGTTGAACAGGACCAGACCAAGGACTGACACAGTTCTGCCTGATTCCAACATAAAATTAAAAAAAAAAAAAAAAAAAAAACTATTGAGGTTGGAGTACTATTTTCACTTGCAGTTATGGATATTTGGTTAACTAATATATGATTGCTGTCAAACCATGTTTATTTAATATTTTAACAGATATTACTGACTTTAATTCCATTAGAACAAGGCTTAAAAGATCAGAAAATTCAAGTTCTGTTCTATCAAGGTTCTTTTTTTTTTTCCTCATAATAGTCCTTAAGGTATAACAGGAAAAAGAGATTTTTCTATGCAACAGATTTAAACTTGCTATTAAAGCAATAGCTTTAAACTAGTTCTAAACTTACAACATGTCTACTGCACTAAAGTTTTTGTGTTGCTGAAAGTTCTACATTTACAGAAAGGGAAGAAAGTATAATAACAACAGCTAACCACCATAGCACATTGATTTTGCTTGAGTCAGTGTAGTAAAATTAACATGCATTTAACGTTGATAAAAGGTATCAGCAACATAGTTTTTCAATTTTTATATTATTTCTTGGAAATATATTGCTAGTAACATGATTCATCATTAACACCATTAAAACAGAGTGAATCATCAATTACAATATGTTAAATATTTAAATACTGGTGTGAAGAAAAATTATTTCTATATAGACATAAATTGTAGATCATGAATGACATCTTTTATTGGTAATGCTTTCCAAAGCTTTTAATTAGAACAATAATGCAGAATCACGAAGTTGTTTCAGTCCTGAGAGATATGTGTATGAGCCAGCCATGCTGTATGTGGCTGTGCTGTGCAAACACAGACATGCTGCATCTTGGGAGAGATCTGGGTCTTTATTAGTCTATTCTTTTTATCCTGGACCACACTCCTGAGAATTTAGTCATGGTTCCAGACTTCTCCTGGGATGCAGAGTGACAAGAATTCTCAAAAGCAGTGAATGATTCCACACATTCAAGGCTTTACTTGTAAAACTGGCAATAACCCCAAACAACAGTGTTGGCCCACAGGCTGTTGGATGGGTGTCGATCTTGCATCCATGCTCTCCCTACCTCTTCTTTGTCCAACAGAACATTTGGGTAAGCCCTTCTGTGTTGCAGTGTTTTCCAAAGATCATCAAAGGTCTGTGATGGTAAAATGAGTTAACTGCAAGGTAAATGATTAAAGAGTGATCAGTGATGAGTAAAGAGGAGTGCAGGTTGCAGAAGGATTGAGTTCAGAAAAGACTCTTGGATATGTCTGTTTTGAATGGCTAAACGCCAGCAGATCTGTATCTTCATTAGAAGTTCATCTGTAAAGGCACAAAAAGCCTTAAATTACTAAGCACATTGTTCATGAAAGACTTTACAAGCCGACTACATTCTAGGAACTGAGCTACATGAACTGCAAAAGGTAACTTTTTCCCTTGGATGAAAGGGACTGTGTAACTCTTGGCTCTTGCTGAGTCCTTTCTTGAAAGCACGAACTTTTGTCTGAACATTTAATTCCTGTTCCTGTATAAAGTGAAGTGAAACCTCCTGAAGGTTGATGGCTCTTTTGGGAAATTCTCCTTGCAGGATGGCAGCACTGACTTGTTTTGCCTCTGTGTTAAAGCAACCTGTTGGGAACTATATTCAAACCAGCCCGCACAGGACCACTCCTGATGTGCCAACTCCTCCATTAAAAGTTAAATGCTATGACTCAGTCAGTGGTACATAAAGTTTCCTCCCCTTGCAAGCAAATTTTCCTAATTATTGTCCTCTACTAACAAGGGCAGCTTGAGGTGTCTGAGAGCAGATTCACCTGAACTCTCGTAGTTAGACTTCTGTCTTGGAAGTGCAGCACAAACCCAGTGAGACAATGGAAATGCCAGGGCTGCAGACACGCAAGGATTAGCTTCAGTTTGCAAGGGCTTGTTTCCCCTGCTCCTTTCTACTTCCAGCACTTTACTGGTGATAATTGGTACCCTAAGGCACTCTAGCTTAAAAACACATTTTCCTACAACATATAGCATGTTGTCTTCTTTTATTAATTTCTTTTTCACCCCAATGTTTGTGAAGGTGCTTTCAGTAATAAAAAGAACTTGGCATATAACTTGCCTTGGTCATAAACTACGCAGAAGAAATCTACATTGTCACAAGACGGAAATATCAGTGGATAATTCCCAGTGAACTGACTGCTGGAAAACAGCTAGGCTCTGCCTGCTGGTATGGATTACCTGTGTTTGATCTCATTACTTCAAGGTATTTTGTTTTGTTTTCCCACTGTGAAAATAACTATATGAATCCACAGTGGCTCTTCCAGCTGGAAATAATACATATTACCTTACATTTCTTGGGAGGAGCAATCATTTGTAATTTAGCAATACTGTGTCATTCCAGGGCAAGCAATATGTTCTGGCACCTTATTCACACTATAATGATGTAATAGAAATAAATCTGGCATGGTATAGAATTATCCTGATCTGGAAAAACTATTGTCCATCATTACATGATAGCCACTAGGCATGAAACAAGAGGGAAAATGGTGAGAAAATAGATGTTTGTGTAATACCCACATCTAGGAACCTTCCTCTCTTTTCACAAGTGGCAGGAATACAAAGGGAACCTCACTGACAGGTACAGACTGCAGAAGGCTCTGCTGTGCACCTTGAAAGTTACTGCCATCTTCAACAAAGTTGTGTTTTCTCAGGCTGAACTTTTTCCTGAGTTCATAAAATAAGCTAAGAAAACTATAGGGACAGTCAGAAAGAAAGAGAGTATAAAAAAATACTTTCTGGCTAGACAGAATATGCCACTGATGCTTTGGAATGTACCTTTTTTATTTTTATTTTTTTCTAGAATTGCTGTAGAAATTATCCTATAGACTGAACTCGTGCTGGGGTAAGGGCATTGTGACCTTTCTGTTGTTGAGACCATTTCCTTGGTGAGATATTACAACATGCCAACCCTATAAATAAATTTCCTGACCATGTTCTCTGTCTTCCTCTCATCTAGCCATATTTGTAAAATTGGTGTGACCGATTCTTCTGTAGAGTCCAAATTCTTCCACAGCTCTTGGGAAGGGAGGTGATTCCAGGCAGGGAGGCAGCTCAGTGTCCTGACACTTACACTCTGGTGAAATGAATCACCTCGCAGAGGTGCTCAGCACTTCCCATTACTTTAAGAAGGCAACAAGCTTTGACCTTACAGCTAAATCAAAGGCTAGCATGATGAAACCCGCCCTATGCCAGACCACCAGAAGAAACATACCTACATTAACTGCAAGAATGTCGCTGTTTCTGGTGACAAAAGTATTAGACATGTGCAAGGAGATCTGCCAACACTCCAAAACTTTCTGATGTGTCTCCTAGTTGTGGGAAATAGATCCCTTTACCCATTTATCGTTGATGGCTGTGGTAGCTGCCAGCAGCTATAGGAACCACTCCAGGGAAGTGGCCTAGACTGGGGAGCATCGGGGAGGTCCTGTCATAGCCCAGATCTTTGGTTTCAGCAGCTGGAGCTCTAGGTGGGCAGCACCCAAATGCTGGGATACTGCATACACATGAAAGCTCATCACATATTAAAAGTAGGATAATTAGTCCCAGGGGAAATAACTTGACTCCGCTCTACCGTCTATTCGGTGGCCCTGCTAAAATAAAAATGATTTGAATCTGATCCTTGCTTCTCTCCAGCCCAACCAGTCTCTAGGTAACACAGCCAGCAAATAGGACTTGATAGCATTTATCCTCCACATGAATCTCCTGCTTGCAGTACTAAATTAAAAGACACATTTTTCTATACTCACAAATGATAAAACCGCATATGAGAGCTACTGTGCGAGCTTTCTTCTATCAGTTCTTAATGTAGGGACATAATGCGCATTAAAAATGACCCCTTGTACTGAATAGATTTATCAGAACAGGAAATATAATTTGATGCTTCTCAAATGCTATGCACCCATATAAAGAGAGAGAAAATAAAAAGTACAGACAGACATATAGTTTAGATGTGTAATACCACAGCTTTCAGATCTGTGTTAGCTGTATTTACATCCTGTAAGCAGGATGAGTATCCAATGCATCTTATTGGAGCCAGGGCTGCTCAATATGTATCAAGTCTACAAAAAAATGTGAAGAATTAAAATTGGATAATCTCACTCTCCTGCCATCTGTTCCTCAAGCTGAAAGTATGAGAACATTGGGCTGTTTTTTTCCTCAAATATTTAGGACAGACAACAAATGTCCATAGCACTTGAGGCACACAAGCTTCTGCAGAGTGCCCCAAATCAGACTGTTTTATTTATTTTAAGAACCAGTTGTAAATTCAACAAGAAAAGAAAGAAATACTGTTAAACACATCCTAAGTAATGGTGGAAACTCTCTGTTTGTTACTGACAAAATTGACCGCTGGAGGGCAGTGAATTTGTTATTGCAGAAGTAAAACTATTTCTCTGCCAGGCTTAGGAATGGAAAGCAGACTCCAGAGAGGACTCACCTCTTGCAGATTGGTGCAGACTGTGCAGCCCTGTGCACAGCTTAGTATGATGTAAATCCAAGAAGGGCTGTTTAAATATTTTATTGGAAGATAATTGTAAAGGAATAATATTCCTTTACATAATAAAAGAAGATAATTTTGAAAGAAAATTGTAATTTTACAGCCAGTGAATACTAACAAAAATGCAAAGGAGGAAATATCATATATTAGAATCTGTAATTAATCTGCATGAAGTAAAATTGCATGGCCTAGTTATAATTCTCACATGGTTGTTTGGTTAAATCAATGCAGTCAGAATGATTCTGTTTTAATTTTTTGATAGAAATTTTGCCTGAATAATTTAAGGAAAAAAAAAAACAGTTTAAAAGCGAAGATACCCAAATACTGACCTCAGTTTCATCAGTAAATGCCATTGATCATCACTGAACATCTTTAATAACTTTTAGAACTGGCTTCAAAGTTTGAACTTCAATATAAGCCATTGACATGAATGGGCTGTATCACCTCATCTTCTGGGGGAGGGAAGGGAATATTGAATTTCTAAAGCAATTATCCAATGGGATAATTAAAATGAAAGTAAAGTTGAAATACAGATAAACATTTTCCTGTCTAGAAAGGTAAACCAAGTCATCAGTAGTATATGAATGTCTGTAGATATCTATTGCCTGGTAGAGATTAAACTCTAAACACAGAGCCAATGAAAGTATAATAAGTATAATTTTAGTGCAAAATCCTTTTTTTTTTTTCACCCTCACACTCAGAGTGAATCAAGGCTAAAGTGGCAAAAAGGCCATCTTTGTACTCTCCTTTCTGAGCTGCCATAGCTACAGAGCTGATTACTGCTGTAAAGGATCATCTCTGCTAATTGCAGCAAAGAATTGCCTTTGCTGAGTGGTGCATTTCATTCTAATTTAGAGATTCAAGTCCTTGTTCTAGAGATCCAAAAAAGCTACAAGATGACTGTCATGAAAGTTAGTGGTCCCTGTTAAAACATGTCTATGCTGGGTACTCAGAATTTCCAATAACTTTTGCAACTTCTTTTGAAGTGGTATTCACTGCTCAATCTCTGCAAAATCCTCTTCTGAGCTCTATAAATCGTAATGGCCACATAAGATTAACTTCACTGAAGCCATGACATAGCAATCTCAATAACTGGGAACCACCTGGTAAAAAAGATTACTAGGAACAGCTAAGGGGAAGCAAATATGACAACAATCAATAGCAAAACATGGTTTCAGGGTTACGTATGGTAAATAATTTCTTCCTGGGTTCCCAGTTGATGTCTGCCTTTGCCTACCTACTTAGAAAAAGACAGAAAATTCTTTTGAGCTTATTAATTACTGATGGCATTTCATGTGCAAATTCTTTCTCTCTCCTTCTCCAAAGAAACTTATTGTTAATTTGTTCCCATGCTTGTTTTTGAATAGTTAAGAGATTTTCTACTGCACTGCAGCTTTCTTTTAAATCTACAATGTGTAGTAGTTTAAGGTAATTTTAAATCATGTCTGATGGATGTTTAAACAATAGTGGAAAGATTTAGACCAGATGGCATCACTTCAGTGCTTTAAAGAAGTTCATGAGAAGTCTGCTCCAATAAATGATTTACAAGGAGAATAAAAGGTCAAGGAGTTTGTTCCTATTGCCTCCCTGTAGTCTGAAGGACTATTATGCTCTGAAGTCTCAGCCAGGTAAAAACAAAGCCAAATCAAATTGTGCTGCCGCTAATTGTGCCTCAAGGCATTTTTTTAAAGGTTACAGCTGGATCTGGACAGGAACTGCAACAGCTGATGAGAACCTCACCCCTCCTATGGGCGCTGTGGGGATGGCGGGCGCCGGCGCTGATCTTTGGAGGCTGAGCTGCAAATTGTTGAGCATTTCATTCCTTACGCAATAACTATAGCAAGAAGAAATCTCCTGTGGGAAGAAGGCATCCAGATAGACTTAATCACTAACACATTTCAAATTCGGGGCTAAGAGACATTGCTGTGTATTCTGATAGCATCTAAAACACAAAAGATGGAAGCTTATTTGAGGCAGAGCAAATTACTACAATAATGCACTGTGTTTTGACATCTTTAAATCTCAAGTGAGGCATTCACATTAGATATCACCCGTCACTTTATATGGCAAGATCTTGAGTAATACCATAAGGTAGATTGCTCCTGTGGGAAAAAGGGTCATTTAAAATTATGGTGTCAGTTTGTGGTTTGTGGTGCATGGGAGCTGTTCTTGTCTGTGTGTCCTTTTGCATGCCCTTGGGGGGAATTTTGACAGTAATACCACTGGGTGTAATTGCTGCAAACACTTTCAGCCCGTGCTGCGGCAGAGGGGCTGAGATGACAGAAGCAGTTACCCCAGTTCTTCAGCTCTCGCCATCACCACAGCAGGGATGTTTGGGAGGACTGTGTGTTCATCTCAAACCACCAGAAATATTTTCTTCATTCGTCAGTGTATGTGAAATGTTATAGTCTGTGGGGTTATCGAAACAGCAGCAGAGGGTCTGATCATACGTCCCTTCGAAGGGAACCTACAGAGAAGAGACAGTAAGAGCATCGTGGGGAAAACATACAGGAGCTGCATTAACAGCTCAGCTAAGACGTGCTTGCTTGACACCATGAAACCTTTCTAGGCAAAGCAGACATCACGGGAAAAATGAAGAATTTGCTGCTACTTCCCCCTCCAGGGAGTAACTAACAGCCACCTCAGAGATCTTAATTAGGTTGAAGGACTTTCTGAGTCCTTTAGTGGAAAGGAATAGAAAACAGTTACAGCATCCCTTGTTTCTCCCACACTCCTTGGGGTTTGAGATCAATAAATAAAAATGTCCAAATGCACATTTCTTCCTGGCACCTTTCAGCAGCATTCAGGCTTGATATTGCCAGGTTGACCCTAAAATCCCAGCTACAGGTCTTTGAAATCACCTGCCAAACAAGATGAATAGCAGCCCCGATACCCCATGGTGCTGGGGAGGGCTATCGATGCCCACATTGTTTTGGAACTGTTTTACATGCTGTCATAGGGACTTTGAAAGTCAATATCTAAACAGGAGGCCATTGCCACATATTGCCATGCCCTTAAGAGCAATTATTTTCATCTGTGGATGGCTTTTCCTTCTCCTGCACTTTACAGAAAGGCTAGACATGAACTCTCAGGGTCTGCACAGATGACATGATGCAACAAGTTTCCTACAGGCTCTGGTAGATAAATTCAGCATAATTATGCATTAAAACATAAACAAATTCCTAGCAGGATGGTGATAAAGGAAGAAACACCACTCTTGGTAAGGCAGATAAGATCTCTGCATTTTAACAACTGGCAAAGGAACAGAAATGATGAAGGGTGAAATCATCTCACTTTAGTCATCTCAAAAAAGCATTTGGTCTAAGACGGAATGCAGCTTCCACTAATGCAAGTATCTTCCAGGTAGATGCCTTCAAAAGGCATCAATCAGTGTCTTCATCAGATCATGTCTCAAACGGAACAGACACATTACATATTGAATGCACCTTTTTTTCCCTATGGATGGTAGCAGAAATGCATGACCAGCTGCATAACTCCTAAGAAAGTCAAAGTATTCTCCCAGAACATCCTAGAAAGGAATACATTGATTTAAGTGTAATAGTCTCCAAAGATCTAGAAGCTTCTACTTCGTTTCTAAGGATGGTTTGGTTAATACACCACATCATGACTTCATAAATGAACCGTCTACATTTCCTATATGCCTTTGAATATGAGCTCCAAAGTTCTCAATTATTTGGGCCTTTGGGAAATTATAGCTACTTCTGAAAGAGCTGGAAGTTAATGGACTTTTCACTACACTGCAGCAGCATCAAATGATATGTTGAATAATCTTATAATTTTAAAAGTTAACTGAAAGGTGAATTTTTGTTGTAACTTGGGTTCCAAGAGAGAATATATTTCCTGACTGAAACAGTTTCATAAATTTTAGATAAATTTATCAAAAAGGAATTTCAAGATTAATAGTATTCTCTGTAATTTCCATTCTTTATGAAATAAAGTACCTTTCTAAATGGCCTTGTGTGCATTCTGACACTCTTCCCCCTGTGGAGGAACACAGTGTCATTATTCCTCTTGTGCACAAGTTTTCTATTCCAAAAAAGAAATTCTATTCCAAAGCATGGAATAGAAGGTATACAGTCTGTGGACTCAGATGTGGACTAAGATTTGCACAGTCCATTTCAGGAGCCTCTGTCTCTAAAGCCCTGTTAGCAGCTCAGTTTTTATCCATAAATATCAGACTGGGGATAACCATAACCATTAGGGTTTTTAGATAGGGCAGACTATTGAAAAAGAAATAGAATTAAGCAATTTCTTTTTTCACAGTGTCATTCCACTGAAAAATAGAAATAAAACTTTTAAAAACTTCTTGTATTTTGTATGGGGAAGTTTCTTTTCTAACTCCCAGTAACTCCTTAGGACTCAGACTCTATGGTAGAAATGTAAGATCTCATGTGCTATTTAGAAGGATTTAAAATCTCATGGCTTTGCTCACTGACACTTTTGTTGTCCCCAGAGACAGGAGACAAAGATGCTACACCTGACATTGAATGATAACACAACTTGAAGGGAGGCTTTTTTAGGCAGAGATTGCATCGAAGCTTGTGTTCTTTATGAGTAAGTCTTATGTAGACTAGCACTATATGTATCCCAGCAGGAAAGATTCAAGAGTGCTTTTTCACAAGGAGTTGTCTCCAGGTTTATGAATCGCAAGCATTGCCCGTGTGTTTGTGGCTTTGTGAATTAATTCAGTAGTACTAAACAGTAAGTTCCTTCAGCAGCTGCTTACTGCAAATGCACAGCTAGAGTATTAAACAAGGGCTGAATGTGGCACCTCATTCTTTACTTGCAGGGTTAAAATCTTGAAAATGATGTCAGAAACTGCAGTCTGTCAGGTCTTTCAAATCCTGCAATTAGAGAAAGAAAAGAATGAGAAAACAAATAGAGAAATGTGAAAACAAAAGATAAAAGATCATTTTCTCTTATATAGACCAGATGAGCCTGAATAGAGATATAATTAGAAATCATACGTAATTTCAAATAGAAGTGGAAATGGAAAGAGGTCAGGATAAAAGAAGAAAACAAAATAAGAGTAATCATACTATCACATTCTACTCACAATGAAATATATGACTAACAGAGTAAAGAACGCAGGCTTTTCTTAGAAGTGGTCCACCAAATTAACGAATGTAGTCAAGAATCTGCAGAAATATTCGATCATTATGTTACTGAAGAATGAGAGACATCAGTTCATGCAACTTTGCTGGATGAAACAGGTCATGACAGATTAGTAGCAAGGAAAGAGGAGATGTTGTATGTGAATGCACAGAGAACCTAAACAGACTTTCCCGACTGAATATAAAAACAAACTTAGTGAATAGATTCTTGGAAAGATGCAGAGAAAAATAATTCTGCAAGGATAAAAGATCAAAATTACAAGGAAAAATGGTGACAAGCATATACAAAATGCACAAACACAAACCAGAAGAAAATAAAAAATGTAAAGAAGGATTTTTTGAGAATAACTTCCTAATGTTCATCATACTGAGTCATTTGCAACTATGGCTAGGGAAATCATTATGCAGACAAGAAAATCCAAGTGAAAATGTACCACATGGAGGAAGTGACTCACAGGAAGACTTTCAAAATAAATATAATATTAATTAAGACTATGAGGTTGGTAAAGCTCAGATTGGCACTAGATATAAGGACAAAGCATCAACACAGAAGCAAGCAGAATGCCAGACAGGCAGTGTAGGTGTGATGGACGTGCTCCTTCCTCAGCTCAACCTGACTTTCACGTGTAGCCTTACTCAGGTATTAACCACCAGTGACCTTATCTGATCCAGGTAGTTGCTTCCCTGATCCAGGGATTGCTTCCCTCCACTCAGATATTAACCATCGATAACAGTGATGCAGCCAGTCTGATGGCTGCATCTTGACAGAGAGATAAGGGGAATTGTGCAGACATCAGCCAAAAGTCATCTGAAATGCACTGAAATGAAAGAAGTCAATCATCTTATCCCAAAAATATGGGGACAGACTGAGAGCCCATTGAGCTCTCCTTGCATTGCAGTGGGCTGCACACCAGGATCTCCCCTTGAGCAGGGATGCCTCTCAGGGATACTCCTCGGGGTTGAGAGATTCTTGCCACAACAGATTCATAGTAATTGACTACAGCATGTGCTCGCCCTCTTTCTGAACTTGTAAACTTTACTTTGTAACTGTGCACAAAATCTCTTAGTCATAAACTG
>JAVCKT010000398.1:0-20339 GCA_032273925.1 Rhynchotus rufescens | reverse complement strand
GCCACATGTGAGGCAGCACCCCGCACGCTCCTGCCTGGCCCCAAGAAGCTCTCGCTGTCTCCCTTCCAGCACAGAGCACAAACCCTGCGCAGGGCTCTGCAGGCACAGGAGACTCACCTGAAGGGCTGCCTTGCGTAAGGAAGGAGAAACAGAGAGAGTGCAAGAAGGGAAGACCCAAACCCCATTTGAAAGAGCAGCAGGAGAGCAGGGAGCTGCACAAGAGGGCAGCAACAGGGCAGTTCTTCACAGGCATCGCAACAGATGCGGGTCCCGAGAGGACACTCCAAATGGACCAAACCAAAGCAGCCCGTGTTCAAATGCAGTGAATGGAACCCTGATCTTGGGGAAGGGGACGTGCGTGTGAGCTGCCAATGTGAGGGGCTCCTTCAGAGCTGGGCTGGGAAATGGCAGCTACAATTCCAGCTCGGGAGATTGTAAAAACAAAACAAAAAAAAGAAACCAAAAACAAAACAAAAAAAAAAAAAAAAAAAAAGGGAAAGGAAAGGAAAGGAAAGGAAAGGAAAGGAAAGGAAAGGAAAGGAAAGGAAAGGAAAGGGGAAAAGAAAGGGAAAGGAATAAGGAATAAGGAATAAGGAATAAGGAATAAGGAATAAGGAATAAGGAATAGGAGAGGTGGTAGCAGTCTAGCTAAGTACATCCTGAAAATGCTTGCCCAGTGGTGCCCAAGATCATACAGAGATACCCAGAACAGAAGGGCAGATGACAACCCAGTGGTTAACATTTCTGGCTAGCGGCCAAGGATGTTTCACTGAAGCCATTGCTTTGTTGGTGGCCTTCTTGGATCACCTTCTGCATAGCTTAGTTCCTTAGTGCCTCAGTTTCCTATCCGGAAAATGCAGACTGTAGGAATTGTCTACCGAAGGGATATCTGAAATTAAATACCACCATTATATAAGCTGTTAGATATTGTAACTGAGGAACAGAGTCATGTAAGCATGGAAATAGAGATATGGAGATAGAGACAGAAAGAGGGCTATATATAAGCATATAAATATATATGTATATATAGCCTTTTTTCTCCTTATCATATATTTCTTCAGCCAAGTATATCAGATAGAGACAGCAGGAAAGATGACTAGAAGACTTTAACTATTACTAGTTAAAGTAATTCTACCTTGGAATTGTCATACTCTTTCATGAGTTGAACAGTAATAAGGGAATATCATTTTATACATAAGTTCACTGTTAACCTCCAGAAGCCAGTAGTCAAGTCATCCTAAATCACCGAAGTATTTCTAACAGAAAGAAGGAAAGGAAGTAATAAATGTCAAGCACACATCAAAAACAGGCTAGACCTTTTCTTCTTGTAAGACTCTGCTGGCATTCTTTGAAATTGCTATTTTTCTGTGAATAGTCTATCTGCAGCTCAGTTCTATTGCATGCTGTTGTAGCATGCTACCTGTTTAAAAGCTTACATTTTGAACCAAGAGATAACTTAAAACAGAACTTCCATAACAGGAGGAGAGAATTTTCTCAAAATTTTCTGGAAATGTTATATATGACACTCCTGTAATTTCCTGTTGGTCATTATTATGAATTTTCACAAAAACTGAACAAAAAGAGGAGGAACAGGTATAATCCTATAACATTTATATACCTGATCAAAATGTACCTGAAGAAAGTAAACTATTTCCAAACTTATGGTCACGTAGTTTTGGAAAAGCTTGTGGCATCTGAAATAGGAAAAATAGTCCCTTCAAGGGATGATCTGAGGCTTTCCACCAAGATTTAAAACATGTTTGCCCTAATCAGTTACATTAGTTGTGCATGTATGTGTTGACTTCCATTAAATAAAACAGAGAAGCAGTGGAGAGCAACTAAAGAAAAACAAAAACAGAAACCGACCCTAAAACCGTGTTAATTCAAAGTCTGAGGCTGAGTCAGGACTCACAGTAGCTGTGTCTCTTCTAGCCAGCCCTGGAAATATTTGAAGGACTGGCAAGCTCAGAAAGAATAATATGGTAGTGACAGCACATTACATGGAAAACAGAGCGTAGACAAAAGCAAACAGGTTCACAAAGCTCAGGGAAGATTTATGTCCACGTTGTGGATACAACATTTTGACGGTACCTGTTGCTCTTTCTCTTTGCAACAACTGAAGTCTGTGTTGCATGCTGTGTTGTGACTTGGCTGACATGGAAGGAGCAGCAACTATTTTAACACTGATGCAAGATAAGGGGAGCAGCTGCTTCCATCTAGACCCAAAGACACATTCCTTTTTCCTTCCTTTCTAAAGTCACTCTTTACCTCTGCTCTGTCAACACTCCCCAACTAAGGGTCAGAGAAGAATTTATTCCACCTCTTTTATCACGTACATTCATATGTAGCACTTCATTTACTGAGGTATTTTTTTGGGAGGGAGAAGATGATAACTCTTAACTCCTAAAGGTTTGGAAGAGCGTGTCTTCTGATCATAAGTGCTGGCTCCTAAAGGTCAGAAGTTGCTTGGTTAGTTCTGTCAATTTTATTACAGTCACCTCACTTTCTATGTACAACGGGCATTTGATGATTGATGTTTTGTAATGGGACATTCCTACTGAACTCTTTAAGAAATTCTTTCCCTCCATTCAAGAGTTCAAAGGAAAGAGAAAAATTGAAACAGCAATTGCACAAGATTTATGTGCTGTACAGTGAGAAGGCAAATGCACTCCTGGTGAACACAGATATCTCACAACAACTGGGAACAGTATGTGTAAACGGACTTCATGGACTCCCAATTATAAAATGGTACTCAAATTTTTAAAACTATGGAAGATGAGAAGAATCCAAAAAACGGAATATAAACCCCTCTACTTAGAATGTATAATTTAATTATTATATTTAAAGCAATACCACAGTGTATTTGTGTGTGTGCATATGTGTGTGTGAACAACACACACATGCACACATATATATAAGCAAAAGAGATCAGTCTTTTAGATATTTAAATGAAAAGTTCATAATAAGTCAATTCCATTTGCTACTCATTATATTTTGGGTTAGTTGAAGCTCTACTCTATTTCCATCTGGTTACAGCTGCTAAGAGCTGCATTCACAAAGCCAGATTACTACAGCACTTCTGGAAATGGCAAAAATTACTATTCCTCACTTATAGATTCCATAGAACAGACAAAATAATCTTATACTGCCTCCTGCATTTTCTGCTAAAAAAGAAGATTTATGACAAGATCTGAAATAATTACAGAATCATAGGATGTTTGAGGTTGGAAGAGACCCCTATAGATCATCTAGTGCAACCTTGGTGCTCCAGCCGGGACACCCAGAGCATGTGGCACAGGGTCGCGTACAGGTGAGTTTGGGAGATCTCCAGAGAAGGAGACTCCACAACCTCCCTGAGCAGCCTGTACCAGGGCTCTGTCACCCTCACAATGAAGAATTTCTTCCTCACATGCAGATGGAACTTCCTGTGTTTCTACTTGTATCCATTACCCCTTTTTTTTTTTTGTCACTGGCTGCCACTGAGAAGAGTTTGGCCCTCTCCTCCCTACATTCTCCCGTCAGGTACTTAGACATATTGAACAGATTTCCTCTGTCAGTTTTCTCTTCTGTAGGCTAAACAGGACCAGCTTGCTTAGTCTTTCCTCATAAGATAGATGCTCCGGTCCCTTAATCATCTTTGTTGCTCTATGCTGGACCGAAATAATCGATAGTTTTGTCTAAGTAAGAGCAGGAAAAAAAGTCCCAAACTGAGTCATGTTTGAAAGTTTTGTTATTTTCAGTATTGTAAATACGCAGTTGCATCCCCCTCCCCCTGTATTTTTTCAGAATACCTGGGCTTGTGATCTACAGACCACCAAAGTCTCAGTGCTTTTCTGAGTAGTATCTTTGAAGTTTTTAAAAGAGGAACACAACTGAAGTTTAATCATGTGTATGCTTTATTTAAGTGCATATAAAGCTAGACTTTTGTTGCACATGGTAAAAACTTTTTCAATGCCATCCCACCTGCTCTCATGAAATGGTGTGTTATTTTTCAGCATAAGTTATTGGAATGCCTGCAACATTTGAAATGACTGGTTTTGAACAAATATAGAGAGATCCTGATTTATAAGTTCTAGTTCCAAGTATTCCATAAACACTTAGCCAATGTGAATTTCATTTCCAAGACAAATGCTGCTGCTTAGTTGCAAGAAGGCTATTCCATCCTCAGTCAGATAAAAGTAGCTAGTAAAGTTTTGCATAAAAACTGCTTAATAATACATCTTTAAAGAGGAAAAAATATGTCCATTTTAATCATATAGGAATGCATAAAATTTACATGGTTCTACTTTTTGAAAAACAGCCAGGTATATAAAAATAGAATTCTTAAAAGACAGGAAGGTAATAATTTTAGGGTATGATGGAAAAATAACACTGAAAATAAATATTTAATAGAAATATATAATAGAGATAATCAAAATGTGTTAAAGTAGGTTACAAAAGCTGTTCTGTGTTCTACTACAGTCTAAGTTCTCAACACCCTTACCATCACAGTACTTCAGTGTCTTTCAAAACAGTGTTAAGTAATATGAGTGACACCAGTCACGCGTGACTTCTTCTCTGCCATCTTTTCCTCAAAACTATCTCTCTTCTATACTGTTATTCTTTGATGGGATTTTAAATTTCCATGCTGGTAAAAATCTGTGAGAATAGTCAGGCAGAAGAATTATTTACATTTGGAAAGGTTGGCATTGAGATTCCCCGTGACTCACATTTACGTGGGGTTCATTTTATGCCTTCAGAGTAACCTAGAAGAAAGCTTGGCTTCCTGGCTTCATCAATGATGGGAGGAAAAACTGGTATCTGACAGTAATAGCTCAAAGGTAACATTACCTACCCCTCTGACAAAGGGAACAAATACTCTCAGTTTAAGCTACTACCCTCCTAACTTAACAGGATGAACAATTACCTCTGCAATTCTCTTTTATGGGAGTTGGATAATCCAAATACATCCCATGACTTCAAATTACTCCATCTTCCTGTGGGCTCCCTTCCTTTAGCACTCTTTCCTGTAACTTTCTAAACATAATATTAGCATTTTGAAAGCATTTATTGAATAAAATGTAATATCCAGTATGTACTATTTCAATAAGATCAGAGGGCTTGTGGTCTTGGTTTCATCAAGGGACCATCTGCCTGAAAGACAAAATCCGAGAAACTCCATTCATAAAATAGTCCTTCAACTTTAGCTCCTCCTCTCCAGTGGTTTGGTTCTCAAATTATGTCAATTTGTTGTTGGAAAAAGTGAAAGGCATTTAACAGAATTGTACAATCTCTTTAGGGATTTTGGAAAAATAAAATTGAGGTGAATAGTATATTTGCTGCTTGGAATTCCTCAAAGGCTTTATCTGGTTACAGAGGAGGTATCATGTTCACAGTTATTTGAATATTCACACTTCCAGTATCTTCAGTATATGTTTTGTTTTTCAAAGAGGGAGGCATTAGAAAGATTTAGGAAGAAGAAAGAAAGATTTAAAATAGAACTAACAATGCATCTTCCTACTGTAGTTATTTCTGCCCTGTTGTGCTGACCTTCGTCACAGCAGAAAATGCCTCAGAAGCACAAGAGCTATTAGCAAAGAAAACTTGGTTTTGACTGAATCACTGAACAGCCCCAGGATTGTCCCTCATTTGTTTATGTGTATGGCTTTTTTTTGAGTTTCTAAAGCTTGTTCTTTGTATAAGGACTGAATTCTACAGGGATTGAGGCTGTGTACCAGATTTCCCCTATTCATCATGAAAACACTGACATGTTATTGTCAAAAACATAAAAGAACCTACTTAGTCCAACCAGGGCTGAATTCCTCCCCAATTAATTTAGGGTGGATCTCATGTTCAGAACAGAAAAACTCAAGAGTCAAGCAGATGCTGGAGTTGAGTCTGAATTGAGGCATTGACTCACTGGCTGACCTTGTGGACAGTCACTTGACCTCTATGTGCCTCAGAAAGCCAGCAGTATAGCTGAGGAAAAGGCAGGTCCTCGCTGAAAACCAGATGCTGTGTCAAAAGCTTTTCCGGATAAGCTAGAAAACAGTAAAAAAAGCATACGGATATGGAAATATTTCCCAAATGACTCACCTGCCTGCTTTGACTTCTTCCTCAAAGGCTGAGAACGACCAGGAAGTGACTGAGGAACATAAATGATTTCATTCCTCCTCTCTGGGTGGGCTCCACTTACTCATCCACCCTATATCTGCAAAATATCCGAGTGGGATTGCCAAAATTTTGACTGTCCTTAAAAAAAAAAAACTGCCAGTGTTGGCAGGACAAAGCGTACAGGCGCAAACACCTGTGTGCCTGCTCAGCACAGCTGTACATGGGCTGTTCAGAATCTACTGTGATCTACATGCCAGATTGCTGCCCAGCTCAACAGCCTGGCTGGGAAAGAACAGAAAATATTGCAAAATATGGTTCACATCACTGAAAGATGAGCATCTCTCATGAATGTTTTCTGAAGGCCCAGGCTGGCCTGCACAGGCAATCCTCTCTTCTTTCAAAGTTTCTCAAATCTTTCTTTCCCTATTAGCACTACTTGCTTTTCACTTCTCCATGCTACTTGTAAGCAAAATCATGATCAAACTTTCATCAAAAAAAAACACTGTCTCATTGTAAAACATTGACCCCAACAGCTTGTGGCCAGTGCTCTATCACGAGCCCCTGCCATCAGAGTGGTGTAATGGGTCTCATAAGAGATGTAACATAGTGACAGAAAAAAAAAAAATCCATAGTTATCTTATAGAAGTCTCTGTAACTGCAAGTTCTTATAGAATGTCTCTTTTTTGTTGTTGTTGGGGGAGCTAATATCACATTCACTAAAAGTGAAAGCAAGTCTGATGCTTTTCTCGGTAACAGAGAAATGTCCCCAACACCACAGATGGTTTCACCAACATCAGAACTGAATATATTTTTTCCTTCCGTCTTTAACTTCTCAACCTCTCTTTACTGCAAACAGAATAAATCATAGATGATTACTTGAAATATTAGTAAATTAAAAAAAAAAGTCTATGCTTTTGCCAACAAATGAAACCTGTACTCAGTTCAGTGCATTCATCTGCATTTGGATATAAGCTAAAACCACAGCGCTTGACCAGTTTTGTAGCTGTGAACTCTCCCCTGGCTCTTTCACTTGAGCAGGGGTGTTAACCCTGGTGTCCTGGCTTAATTCCATTTTAGGTAATTATGTTATGTTTGCTTCTGTTCTCCAAAAGGTTCCAATTGGATAAGCTCTATTCTTCACTTCCTCCTCCAAAAGGTCCTTGAAAAACACCTCTAGCAGGAAACATCTTCTGTCTATTGCCTCAAAGGTGACTGGGTTTCCATAATGGAAGAAGTGCTTCCTATTCATAGGCATACACACTTGGGCAAACATATATACATATGAGTGCCTTTATTTATATACTAACCACTTGGATAGTCAGTCTGGTATATACACACACTTAAGGTTGTATGGGAATACCCTTTTTCAGTAGCAAAAAATATTTTTTTTAACTTGGCCTACCTAGCATTTTCTAAAGGATTATGTAATATGCAAAGCAAAAGAAGAACAAAACTTGAGAAGTTCTAATTAAGTGACACAAGATGCCTATGGCAGAAGTGGGAATTTAACCCAGGTCTCAAGATTTCATCTTTAAGCATTACATCATTTCTTCCCCTTAAGAATTATTATGTAATACAGTTTAGAATATATAAAAATATACCTATATATGCAATATAATGAGGAATGGTAAAAGAATATATACTATAATAAAGAAATATGATATTACAATCTCATATCTAATAATAAACTTTTTTTTTGAAAAAAGTAATAAAAATATTTCTAGGTAGGTGTCGACAGACTATTCTGTCATCTGATGAGTAGACAAAGGTGAGGATTTGCTCAACAGGCATAAAATGTGTGCCTTAAAGATCATTTTTTCTTTGCTCTCTTCATCTGCCCATTTTCAGGTAATTTTGACCTCCTAAGACAAAGATCAAAATTGCTATAACTTAGTAAGAAGTGACTTTGCTACATTAATAGACTCCCTCCCTATCTTGATGTCCATACCAGAGATTGCTGCTTAACTTTCACCATTTAAATGTATTTTCCTATATTTCATCAGTCATATAATTTGCAAGCTGATGTAATAATTTGGCAATACATGTCCACGGCTTTCACCAGAGACAGAGCAATGCGTAGAGCTTGACGTGCCACTGCCTTCCCATACAATTAGTTTAAAAGTATTTTGGCAGGGAATAGGTGAGGAGAGATGGTCTATATATTACAGAAGAGGACAGACACTCTGCAATCTGTAGCCTGATAATCTTTCTGTCGCAGTCTTCCTATGCCCCCCTGCTTTTTCCATCTATACAGCTGCAATAATATTTAATGAACTTGTAAGAGTATTGTGAGGTTGAATATAGGATTGTTTGTAAACTACCTAGAGATTTTTGGTTAAAAGGAACTGTAAAAAATGAAAAGGAGTTAAGTGATACTACAGGAGTCAAATCTGGATGCATCTCCCTGTGTTTATGAGCAAGATTTTCACCTCTCCCTCTCAGACTCTGACGATGTAAAAAACACATTCAGCCCCAAAGACCTTAGAATATGAACAGAAAATACAGATGAAAGGGCAGAAAAAGTTAAAACTTGTCATTCTCATTTTATAGAGGAAGAACTGAAGCATGCCCATCTTTTAATTTATTTCTGAATGTGCTGAAAAAGAACAGCAGATGCAGGGAGATGAGGCAGATCTGAATCCCATTCCTAGTGCTTCAGAATATCCTAGTGTGGAAGATACTCTGGTGAACACAAACCTCCGAGTTTCCTCACTACCTAGGTGCAATGCCAATTTGTTTGTGCTGTAAAAGTAAGAGAAAACAACAAAAATGGCATCTGAGGTGAGAATGGGAAATATCAGGCTTTAGGCTTTATCACCTTGTTTAGTTAATTCATTCTTTTTTACCCAGGGCCTATGAATTGCTGTGGTTTTGATAGCCTTTTCTTTAGCTTCTCAAGGTAGAGGTGGTGGCTGAAAAGCTACTTTGTCAAGTAAGTGCTTGGCCATGGCCCGCTGGCTGGTGTCAAAAGGCCAGCATCTGGTACCATTCTCCGGGTACTCAATTGCCTCTTTCTTTCAGCTCTTTTCAGGCCAAGGTACAACCTGAGAAGTGCTTTTCGTGTTACAAAAGCTCTAATAGAATGGCAGCTTTATGTGCATAAATCTGTTCTCACTGCCAACACCACAACTTAGCCAAACAGCAACTGCAGCCGTTATACCAGGAGGCCACATTTTCTGTGACTAAATCTGTCACCTCCTTTCTTGCAGCTAGCTGCCTACAGCCCTTGGTATGACCTTAAACTTGATTCTCCCATTGTACAAAGGCTACAGGGAAAATCATCACATACTGATTTTTATTCTACTACAGATATTCTTCTTCTTCTTTTTATTTTTTGTTTTTTTGCATATTCTCAGTAAAGTTATACATACCTTGAAATATTAAATACTAAAAATACTAAAATACAACAATGACAACAACAAAAAAAAAACAGAGCCACAAGAGCCACCGAAAATAACTACAAGCTAATCTTGAAACTCAACTGTCACAATTTACTAATCTCAACATTGGGAATTTCATTTTGATTTTATTGATATATAATGCTTCCTAAAATGCAAACCAAATGAACTCATCTTTACAGTCAAACTGAGACTCTACCGAGGCAAACAGCATCAAGTGCATCAAGTGCTAGTTTGCACAGTGAGGTCAGTGCTCTTTCTTCACTGCATTTGCCAATGTTTATGTTTTTTTATAACCAGGGGAAAATCAAAGCCATGTGGACACCTACTAGGAAAACAGCAGGTCTCAAAATGGTGTTGGCAGTGCAAAATTTGTGATTCTCCTATGGCACTTTATTTTTTCATCAACTTTTTTTAAACTATATTTTCATATTAATTTCTTTTAATTTTTTTTAAGTAGTCAGGGATATAAAAAAAATTCTCATTGTTTTTTATAGAATCTTAGAGCAGGCATTCCCAAGTGGGACTCCTATAAAGAATCTTTAATCTATAAGTCTAAATCTAATATATAACCTCTCCATTCTTCTAAGGCATAGGCTAACATAGCAGGTGTTTCAAGTTCCTGGGAGATGCATTAAATAGACAAATTTAAACCATTATTAATAAAAATGTATTTTTTTTCATTTGGAGGTGAGTATGAAATTGCAGTGACCATGCTATAGCCTTTAAAATGTAACCTTCATAACACCTGTGTGTGGGGAAACAAAGCAATATTCTAGAGAGTGTTTAATAGAACAAGGGGAAAAAAAAAAACTATTAAATGAAATATTGAAATGCAAGTGTATAGCAGTCACTATTTTTAAAACAGGAACTTAAAATAATGAACAAACAGCCTATAACTACAAAATCACATGAAAGAATTCAAAAAACTTATTAAAAGTATCAATATACCTTTTAAAGGGCCAGTGTAATTATACGCATCACAAAGCAGTGTTGTGCAGGGCACACAAGGAAAACATATGCTGTAAAGGCCTGAACAACCTATGTCTCTGTACATGGCAGAAAATGCAGCCGGATCCTAAGCTCACATCTGCAATACAGTCCAGGAGAGGGAGCTTGAAGGCAGTTTGGACCATTTTGGACCAACTTCACTTTGTAAGTTTTGCCCACCGTGCACTTTGTTAGCCAAGGACCTTAGCAGATCCAGGATGAATGTGAAAAGCTACTTTTTGCATAGCTCCAAGCAAAACCACTGGACCCTGGGGTATGTATCCTTTCTATGTATCAAGCTTATTTCTTAGGCATTATGAAAATATGATACACCCATTTGCCTTCCACTTTCATAGACTTGGGTTTTATATAGCTGAGGAATCACGTCAGATCTTTTCTTCAGTAATTTGAATGAAAAATTAGAATCTGGGCAGAAACACAGTGAATTTTTCTTTTTAATTAGTATAAGAGGTAAACTGGAGATAGATTCCTGACTTAGTTTCTTCATGAGGAACATATTATACAAACAATTTGAAAATAATCAGACTGTATCATATGTGTTTGAAGTGAATATTCAGCATTTATCACTTCTACTCAGTGGTGGATGCCAAATTGAGTAGTGGCTATACACTGGACATCAAGTCAATATCAAAATGACAAAAAATAAGTGAAGATCTGGAAATCTTTTGGCTGATTCATAGTTAGGGCTATCAGGGAACGACTGCTCTAGGTTACTGGAAGTCCTTTATAAGTGAAGTGGGTGGCTATTTAATGTCTTGCTGTCTCATCCCAATGAGTCTGCTGGCAATAGTGTCTGACAGGAAGAGATCTAGTGAGTCACCATTTACAAGGAAAGGAGTGTGGTTACCCAAGACTTTATTACTAGGAGACAAATCCCCAAGTCAGGTTTGGAACATTTCAAGAGTAAAAGCAATCAGCAAACTGCACATACAAAGTACCTGGAAATTCCCCATAGGTGAAAGAAGTTCTAAGAAGGACAGTCCATAGAGCTTTGACTTCCTTATAAGGAAAAATCCAAAAGCATATTAAAAGAGAAGATTTAGGAGATTTGGTATGAGTATAATGTCTTTGTCATTTGCCCTCTGAAACCTTGAGATAGAAATAGGTTTGTAACTGCTTAAAAAATATCTACTAACCAATATCCACATCGCATGACCCAAGAACATCTGAGATCCTGTAGGATCCAAATCTCTCACCCAATACTCATCAATATAGGTGAAGTATATGCTTTTTTAACTTGGTCTCCACTTGCAAAGTTTGCCTTCAGCTCTCCCAAGTCTCTACACCTACTAGCAGAGTATGTGCAAATACTCCTTCTGGAAGGGAAGAAGCAGCTAGGAAGCACACGTGTATGCCTCGTGACCACAGGGGATGTATCAGAGAGCACTAGAGCCCAGCTTTGAACACCAAGGACATTTTTTATTTTATTGACTGTTTTTTTTTTTTTTTCTTTTTTGATAAGACCAGAGACATACTGTTTTCATCCAACTTGTCTGAAACCACTGAAGAGTTAGTTGTGGATGTTGGATTAGATATTGGTAAATAAGTTGTGGTTCATAATTTAATACACATTGTTGATTTCAAATGGTCTCTAAAGAAGCTTGGAGGAAAAGTCATATACAAATTCTTAGACATTGGTTGTTTTATGTTCATGTTCACACACAAAAACCAAGAAGCATATATAACAAGAACTTGGTGATTCTCCAACTATCTAAAATAGTATTTCATTTTAAATATTTCCATGTGTTTGTGAAACTGATATCTTTCTATGCAAGGAGCTATGATATACTCAGTCTTTGAAATGACTAGAAAAATAAACACCAGACGGTAACCCTGAGACTGACTGTAGACTATTTTAGGAAGTTAGATGGAGATCTTTGAGAAGGTTAGCTCGTGTGAGGTTATTGTTGAGTGGGTACAGTAATGACATGTGTTATAGTCCCATTCTTCCAGTAGTAGTATCTCAGATGATATATATTGATCTCTTTACTCAGGTAAGCAGATGTTTAACAGAATAATAAGCCATAATATAAGAGTCATTAAAGTTAAAATGACAGAAGTGACAATGGGATTTACAGAAAGATTTAAACTAATTAGAGAACATATTAGAAAGGATGCACTCAAACTATCTTGAATTCCTTGTTCTTTTGGAAATTTTATCTTATATCACATGCAGTAGACCATTTGGAGTAGACTGGATTCTCAGCTGGCTGTTTTTCTTTTCAACCTCTCAAAAATCAACAAGACCAGAAATGCAATTTCACCACTGATGACATTCTTATGATATAAATCAAAGTAGTTCCCTTCATCTCAGTGGAACTACAGCAGGCTATGCAAACTGGGTGCCTTAATTTTTGCTCTGCAAAAAGAATTGGGAAACATATATATGTATTTCTTCATCCTGGCTTGTGGATTTGTCTTCAGTGTATCTGACAATGTTCTTGGTAGAAGTTGGTAGAGGTTTCATAAATCAGAGTGTGTTACAGGTCAAGTACTCTAAAGCTTCCCTGCCCAAAGGGAGGCACAAGAAAGGCCATGGACAAAATGTTTGACTGTGGAGTTTAATAAAGCCTCAAATGGTACATGAGAGATGGACTTTCCCACTCCAGAGCTGCTGATGGCTTCATTCTGCAAAATGTCAGGAAAATATTCAATTATTTGTCACTTCATGAATGAAGGAAAACAACATTTCTCACAAACTAATCTGCTTTGTGGAAAAGCAGCTCCATGAGCTGCTTGCAGTTGCCTCTAAATTTTCTTTGAAAAACTGTTTCACTCTGTATATGGAAGATTCAGGCATATTGAAATACTGAACCTCAGGATGGTTGAAGGAAATAGTTAAGAAATAATAGGAAACTTTGTTTTTAAGGTTAGAAAAATTATTTCTTTGGTGTTATTCCCATGTGATCAGTGGAGCTTTAGTGGGGGTGAATTTTACTTGGCATGTTTAACCAACACTTCATCTAAAACTAATTTTCCTACAGCTAATCCCCTAACCACCCTCTTTCACGTTGTAAGGTCAGAAAATGGGAGCTGGTGTCACTGACATCACCGGCTTTCTTTTAAGCAAATGGCAGGAAATTTCACCTCGCTTCTAATTTGCTATGCAATAATCACAAAGTGTTGTTTTGTTTATTAACCAGATGTTGACCTTTGATTGCAATCTTGAGGTGACCCTACCCTCCAACCATAGCAATCACTATTAGATTAGATTTGATTTAAATAATGTCACTTCCTTTGTTGAAAACAGGTGCATGTCCATCCAGTTGGCAAACTCAGTACCCTGCTGTCAAAGGCAGGCAGAAGGTTGTACCCGGGTGGTGAGCGGTATGGGAGGTGAGCAAGAGGGTTCCAACGTGATGTTCTTAATCAAGAGAATGAGACCTTAACCAGGAATATGGTTCTTGCTGATTCATAGGAGTCTGTGCAGAGATAGTTCTGGAGATAATTAGCACGTTACTTATTTCAGAAATCAAAACAGCTGTTTGATTCCAAAAACCAATATATTGATGAAATTTCTTCCAATCACAGTAATCAGCTTATGAATAAGTAGTGATAGGAAAACAAAATTTATTTACTGCTGCGCAAAATACAGAAAGCCTAGGCTAAGAATAAGGCACTGGAAGATGCTTACATTTTAAATCCCCCATATTTGTTCTGGAAACTGATCAATCTTCTTCTTAGGAGTTGAGGGTGTTCCCTCACTCTTTTTTTTTTCCCTTGTTTTTCCTTCATTATTATGTTCCAGGTAGTCTTCCTATTTGCAGATGGCAAACATGTTCACACAAGCCACATTCAAAATAGCTTGTAAAACTTAATTTTCCTGAGCTTTCAGAAAGATCCTTATGGAGTAGCCATTTCTGAAGTTAATAGATAAAAATACTTTTAAAGCAATGGAATTACATCCATGCAAATCTGAATTTTTTGTTCTGAAATTCAGTGATCGCACTGTATTATTTATTTCATTATAGTTACGTGTATGGATTACCTTATAGTTATTACAGTAGGCCTAATGGGAATTAGTATCTAGTACAAGAGACTGTTTCTACAGGTGTATCTGGAATGAATGGAATATAAAATAAATGCATTGGTATCCTAGTCCCTCAGCTATCTAGGAAAAAAGACCCAGTCCGAACTTATCCTGATTCTCTACCAGTGCAGGAGAAGGAAGTTCTTATGAGTCTGTCTTATCTTCAGACAGGGACTAAAACAATTCTGTTTGTTTTCATTATGTTTCCATTTTTTTTTTCATCATCTTGAAGATTGAATCAAAATATGACTTGATTCAGATGTGACGTTAGATTTTTAGTGGTGCCTTCAATTTTTTAGTGATGTTAGTAGCTGTCTGTGCATTTACATGGACTGAGTGCAGACATGAAGTATGCAGCATCTTATATTTCGTGTTTTTTCCTTTCAAATTTATGTTAGCATTTCAAATCAGGAATTAGGTGACATTGATGATTTTTTTTTCACATTTGAAAAAAAATAATTGAAAGTCTTTTTTTTTTGAGAATAAAGAGTGATTTAGACTTCCACTTTAAGCAACTGAAATCATTGATTTCAAAATCTAGTTTTCTACTATTTAGAAAATGTAAACATCTTCAGAAGTAAAAGTTGAAATGAGATATTATAGAAGCATCCAAACAAAGATTGCTGAATTATCCAATCATTTATAGAGCTCTAACATGAAATTCAAAATATTTTAGCACAATTTGGCCCACGTCAAAGATTGAAAGGTCTCTGAATTTTTTTTTTTTTTTACTGAAAATGAGTCATATCTCTCTGGACTTATTAATTCAACCTTATCTTGGAGTATGGAGTTCCTACCATTGGTGGTATGCAAAACTCTTTAGACTTTTCACCCCTGGCTAGTTAGGGAAAGTATTTGGCTCATGGCCTGTAGGAACTAGGGGGACAGGTGGGGACTCTAGAAGGACAGATGAAATAATGTGACTGTTGTCCTAATTTTTAAGAGGCAGAGTCTTCAGAGAAGGTGGAAGATGCTCTTGTGGAGAGGTGAAACCTTGGAACAGAGTGCGAGAAAGGGTCTTTCTCCTCGTTTGACACACAGAGCCCAAAACCTTGACCATAATTGGGATTTTCTCCCCCTGGAAGTGTTGGAACCTCCTCTTTTTGACTATATTGTATTGTTACAGGCTCCTGTACTAGAACTGAAAAGCTCTAGAGAAATGAAAACATTTTCACCTCTTCTAATTCTCTTATACTGTTTATTGCTGCAGGCAAAATAATCAAACAACACATCTGTGGAAAAAGGGCACAGAGCAGAGGAAACCCAGCAGGACAGGGAACCTCCCCGAAGCCACAGCTGTGCCTGCAGTCACTGAAGTTTGGCCAGTGTGCAATGGCACACTAGGTAGGCATTGATCTCAGCCAGTTTGTGAGGTCTGTTACAAAATTTAATCATTTGCTGCTGAAACCCACAGAGCATAAATTGCTACTTCTAAGCTAATCCATTTTCAAATTAGCTTCCAATTGTGCCCAATGACCTCACTGCAAATCAGTTTACCTTATTGCTAACACTAAGTGAAGAGAAATCAATCTTTATTTCCCTTTTATTTACTCTATTTACAGTACAGTTGATAATGTGTGTTGATGCATGTGTGTGTAACTTTCTTAAATTAATTAAATAAATAATAATTAAGTTAGCACCTATATTGTACAAAACACAGAGGTTTCTATTAAAATACAGATTCAATTATTGCCTCATAAATCCATTCTAGATATGAAAGCTGAAAGATTTTTTTGGGGGGAGGGGTGTTGTTTGTTTTTAGTGTTTCTTGGGTATTTTCTTCTTCCTGAAAAGATTAGACTTTATTCACATGAAAGCTTCTGTGCAAACATGCTTCGGAGGGAGGAACAGGGAGAAAAAGAAAAGAAGTTAAAACAACAGATCTATATTCTAATTTCCTCTTAATTAAAAAAAAAAATCCAAATCTAGGTCAAATTAAAAGGATCTTTTCTGAGATAAATCAGTATCTCAGTTTGAAACCTCCCTGATTTTGATAGCCTTGAATTCCAACCAGAATGTTTTCTGAGATAACATCGACACATATCTACATAATATATATTCTAAATGGTTGGATGAAGAGTATAGAAATGTGCAATATAAGCTTTCACTCAGTACCATGGAAATATATCTTCTTATTTTTGCATTCATGAAGTGAGTATAATTAAGACAAATACTAGAAAATGACAAGAAAGTGCAAAGGAGTAAAAAAAGGGAAACAAAAATGAGTTAATAGCACTGAATCAGTAAAAGAAGTCATACAGATATATCCAAGCTGTTCCTCTACATAGCCAACACAAATTAAGCAACTGCTAAGTTCGTTCTACTCAAGCTAGAAGGCAGTGAACATATGAGAAAAGGAAACTCGTGCAGCTGAGCAAGGGACAGTCCAGACTTTTATTTTGCTGTGTCAGCTGGCTCAGAAGCAAGTCTGCATTTCCTCCTGGAGAGATACAGATGTACATTTTTTAATAACAAAATAGCCAATATGTCTCTAAATATGATTATCATAACCACATATAACTTGCTCAGATTCATAGGTAGGGCAGAAAGCCAGAAAATGTGGTGAACATATCCTCTTCCCCAACCCCTTGACCTATGAGTGTGATGTTTATCTTCATGCTGACATTCCTAAAAATCTATATTTCCCCCTTGAATCAAGCTACCATATACTGAGAACAGAATAGCAACTAATGTTCTTTTGGCATTTTAGAACCAATTTTTCTTTGCATAAATTGCCTCATTGTTACTTTCTTGCCTAAGCCCCTCTTCATTGTGTCCACATTTCATTTCTGACTGTGTGACTCTAGAGCCACTCCTGTTTACCTTAAAAAAAAATGTGGTTTCAAATGTCAGTTTTACTATGTCCCTGAAGCTTAGACATGAATGACAAGTTGACCTTTGAAGTAGCATTGTCCTGGGACATAGCTAAGATTTTCTATTAGAGTGAGGTTTGCCCTTAACAGAAGAGGAATGTGCAGATAGACTTGGCCCCTGGCTAAGCTATAAGTACAGCTTTCCCTCTCCTAGGCCTAATTCCTAGTGTAGGAATGTAAAGACAAAAGGGCAATAGGAAGATAAATCTGGCAGTACTTCTTCAAAGTGTCTTTAGAGAAGTTTAAGCTATACATTGAGACATGCCTTTCATTGTTTCATATGTTTTTCTCCTGTGCCTAAGATGTCATTAAGATACATGCAGTCCTATTCTGAAATTCAGATGGGTTGATGAGAGTCTTGGGGTGTTCCATGAGGACTATAATGTAACTGAATAAAGTATAGCTTATTTTCTTAAGAGTTCCTTAAGAGTTGCGTACCAGTATTAGTACGCAACTCAGATCCAAAATATTTGGACTCCTACTGAAGCAAATAGAGGTGCAGGAGGAATTGAAAAGCACTAGTGATTGATTAAAAACTTCTGAAGTGAAAATGTCCTTTTTTTTTTGAAACTTTTTTTTTTAATGACATCCAGGAATAAGCTCCATTCTTATTTGTTTAAGCAGGGATTCTCCTTCACTAAATCTTGTAATATTAAAAGAGCTAATTGAAATCCAAATTTTAAAAGTTACCAGTGATTCAAAATATGAGACCAAACCTGTGAGACTAAACTCATTTGCTATTAAAAAATGCCCACTGTCATTATAAGGAGTATCCAGAAGTAAGATTTAGTCAACATGGCTGTAAATTTAACTCTCTAATTCCCATTAGAATTCCCACCAAGGAAGTAATCAAATATAGTAGAGTAACTCCAATCAGGAAGTAGGAGAATGCCAATGTAGTCAAAATACCTATAACTGTTTTCAAACAGACAAAAATGTCCATGGCAGTACACAAGACAGTGATGTGGGTCATTAAAATCATCTCTTATTAGCATTTCACACTTCCATTTATTAAATACTGCTTAAAAATAAATAAATTTAAAAAAAAGATAAAGTTTATCCCAGGTTTGTGACCTAACCAAGCGGAAGAGCAGAATGCAGTGAAGTTCAGCTGCAAGATGAAAAAAAAAAAATAGAATGAAAAAAGACAGATATAAGGGAACACAGAAGTATCTCCCTCACTCTGCTCACAAGGAGTTGAGCAATGACATTTGTGATAGGAAAAATTATAGAGAAAGATTGGGGCTGCTTTTGCAAATACTCGTTTGAAAACTAGTGTTAAACAGATCCTCTCAGAGGAGAGAGAAATCAGTGACTGCACTTTCCCTGTCCATTATATCCTTTCTAAGTATTATTATTATACAGGCAGCTTCAGGTCTTGAGCCTCACTTAATCTGCTGAATCTAGGAACTGATTTCTCAAAATTTGTTGCTCATTAACCATGGTAAATCATTCCCCACATTATGTTAACATAGCATTTTTATTACTGTTTTTCATTTATACCAATTTTGGTTGGCTTATCAAATTCTCTATATGAGTAAGTAACTATTCTGGATGCACACATGTGAGGACTTGCAGGCAGTTCCTAGAGCACTTTATAGCCACGATATGAAACATCAAAATTTGCAACAGAAATGGGAGAAACCTTAGAAATGTTGGTCATTGACTTTTCAGTATAAGAAAAATTGTCATTTGCCTTCCTTTCCCTTCCTTTTCCTTAGAATAAAGGATAATGAGGAAACTCTGAACATTTGAAAAGAACTGAGAACACTACCTTCCCAGATGTATGTGTAACCACCTCAGTTCGAGAATCTTATTTTAATAGTCCAGCTTTTCAACATCAAAAAAAAAAAAAAAAAAAAAAAAAAAAAAAAAAAGCTCTCCAAACGTCGCACTCTTCAATCACTATATATGGCTTGTACTATATGGCATAGCGGACATAATATATATGAACTTTGAAATGTTTTCACACTATGGTGCTGGTGATCAACCACTGAAACTGAACTGAAATTCAGACCCATTTCTCATTTCTTCATATAAATTGTCCATTCCAATTGAAAAGAGTTTTCCATTACTTCAAAATTGCACTAGTATCTGGGAGAGTCCACAGAATATGGGTCAGGATTTTTCCCATTAAACACTGACCATTGATACATTCTCTAATCATTTCATGATTCTGTATTCTAACTTTCTGGAACACAGTCCTGCCAAAAGAAAGGATTTTTTTTCTGAATAAAACATGTATTTTATGTTCTAACATTGGTAAAATGAGAAATTATCAGCTGCAGTGACAATGCTTATATGACAATGCTAGTATGTAAGACTGAAAATGTTCAACTACTGCTTAGAACAGTTTAAAATGAACTAGAAATTCTTGAGTTCAATCACTATGTTTTAAAGTTCTCTTACTATTATACTAAGCATAGCAGGAAGCACATAAGAAAGGAACATCTATTTCATTTTTACTTTTCTTTTTATATTTCTTTTCTCCACAAGCGATCATGAATATACCAGAAAATATATTTGAATACAGGAGAACAGGAGAAACACAGTATCTGCCATGCTGCTGTCATGACTGACATTTTAACAGGCTCACAAGCGTATGGGGACTGCAGTATGTTTAGACTTAATTTCCACATGTACAATACAGACATTACAACTAGTCTTTTCTACATCTGGGAATTAGTTTATAGCGTTGCAACTGCTGCTCATCTGGTCTTCTGCTGTCTCTGCCATGAACATGAGTCTTGACAGAGAAACTGTGGCTGGATAAAATAGCTAGCAGATATTAATATGGTCCCCCTAGGTATACTCACTGAGAATATACCTCTGTAAACAGACAGGAGACCAAGCCATAGTTTTTTTTTTTTTTTTTTTTTTTTGTGGAGGGAGTGGTGAGGATGGTATTGGGGCTAAATTAAATAAGTTTTATAG
>JAVCKT010000389.1:0-22497 GCA_032273925.1 Rhynchotus rufescens | reverse complement strand
ATATAATATCCACATATATATATATATATATATATATATATATGTGGATATATATATATATATATATGGGGAATCCATATACATATCCACAGGATTTTTTTAGACCGAGGTCTTTCATTACAGAACTCCAGGTTCTCTGTTACCCATTGTATTTCCCTGTGTGCCACAGCATTTATTGATGACCAGTATTAATTGATGTGTATTTCTAGCTCTGGACATTAGTCAGCGCGCACTCTATGAGACTCTGCCAATAAATGAAATCTGTATGACTTTATAAACTTCTGAACTTAGTATGCATTATCTCCATGCAAAACACTGTTGATATGGTTGACCTCAACACTAGTTGGAATTCCTTATTCTTGACCAGTTTGATACAACCAAAGTGTATAATACCATGCACAGTGATGCTGCTGGTTACTTCATTAGCCATCTTGCAGACTCACAATTGATCCTGGTGTATAGTTTCTCAATGCACCCAATGTAGTTGGCAAAATGCCACATATCTCCTGGGATATGTGGACTGCAGCGAGCAATAGCTCACTAAACATAGTTATATATCTGCATACGTTTCCTATCAAGCATGACAGACTAACATCTGGGCTCATTTTCTACTGTTTGTACAAGAGAAATATTCAGCTGTCCGCAAAATATTCAAGAACTTAGTAGTAGCAGCCCTGAGCTGATCATATATTAAATTGGTCCCACAAACCATGGCAAGACACAGGTTTCCTCTGGCAGACTTTCCTGGAATCCCTCTGACCTTCATAGAGACATGTCATGTGTCCAGCAAACAATCAAATAACCACAATTCCATAATACTCAGTCATGCTGGGAAACTCTTCTAAGAAAAGAAGCATGATTAATAGGTGACATACTCGTTATGCTGAGCAAACACTTCGATTTCAGTACTTTTAAGTCCTGTTGAAACTGGCCCTCCTTCTCCCAATTGACCAAATGTGACCTTGAACCAAGCCTGCCATGAAAACAGAAGTAACTACCCATAATTTAAAGAAATATATGTAAAATTCATGGGGTAGGAGCTAACAATACTTTCTTGAATGACATAAATTATAACCTGGTAAGTGACCATTGTCTTGAGTAATTAAGAGATCGCTGCTCTGAATAAACTTTGCAAAACCTTGAGTTCCTGTTATCTCTCAGTCAGACATCAAAACCTATTTGATTTAGCTCTATTTTACTGCTGTAATCACTCTTAGACTTTCTCATGGAACTCTGTATCATTCTCAGAAAAAGAAAAAATGGACAAAATCAGCATCCTGCTACGTTTCTCTGATAAAGACAGTGGGACATTTCACTCACTTGAAAGTCTCCCACGCATATAATCAAGATAACAAGGTAAAGAACTTGTACTTCAGAGGCAAATGATCCACTATTCTCATAGTGAGAGATGACTAGCCCTCCAACAGCTCTCTGATATAGCTAATAAACTGGCATGCCAGCTTCTTCAGGACAGTCTTCTTCAAGGCCTGCTAAAAGCCACAACACTAATAAAAAGAAATCACTACATAAGGCAAAGTCTGAGTAATATGTTTTCAGGTCTGAAATGTATGGCTTGAATTTCTGGCATAAGTTTCAAGATTTTGTTTTCCCATTTGATTCTCTCTCTCATGTCCAGAAGAAATTCTAATATAATGTACCTGTATTATTTTTATTTTAACTTAAAGTACCTATACTAGAATATAAACATGCATACTAGAATATACTTAAGTATGGAGACTATCTTGACACCTGATTAAATGTGATCCATAAAACATGTGATTTTAAATATATAGATACAGTATGAGATAGATATGAGAAAAACACATAACTTTTAAAGTAAGCAATATTATTTTGATTCCATATTTATGTCTATTCTCTTAAAAGGCTGCATTTTCAGAGGTGCTAAAACCCCAGCATCTTCACTGACTTAAGCTATCTTTGAAAAATCACAGATGACACCTGCTGCAAAAATATCAAAGACTATAGATAAAAGGGAATACAATTTGAAGTCAGCTAATCAAAGACTCTAAAAATTCATTATCACTTTGTCCTGGTTTTGCTGGTAGAAAGAACTACAAAGCTTAAATGGAACAAAAAAAAATTAGTGATACATGGAAATAAATTGCTGCATTCAGTTCTAATGGAACTTGTCAACTTCCAGACTCATTCCATTCCATCAGCAAGTCGATGTCATGGTAGGGAGTATGTATAAAGGGGGAGGAGAAGGAGCCGTATTGTTATATGACAAGAAGAACCTGTATTCCTGAAGAACCTCCCTTAAGTAAAATCTGATATGAACATATCTTAACACTCAGGATTTTTCTCCCAGTTTCTGTCAGAAGTGCCTTTGTAATCCATTGCTAGGCTTGAAATGATTCAAAGTGAACACTATTGATTTTAAATGTCTTTTTTTGCTTATATCCACCACAACATTTGGCTTGGAAAGCTCAATATAGAGGTACTCTTTTATGATTACGAAAAAAAAAAAAAGCTTATTTCCTGAATAGAAAAAAAAAATTAGAATTTTGCAATATTTTCCTTCTTTATATCTATCAACATTTTTTTCTCAACTGTCAATCTCAAAGGCAGAAAGATAAAGCTACTTATTTTTACTCCTCAGAAATAAAATCAATTATTTTTTTTCCTTCCAAAAAATGGTTAACTCAAGACTCATGTGCTTGTGTCCTTTTCCATCTCTGACAAAGAGCCATGGTATGTCTTTGGCCTGACCATTTACCCAGTTGCTTCTCTGTTTGCTGCCTGTCTTGGAATTGCTAAATAGGCTGTCAGGTTTTCCACATAGAAACAACGTTTTGTAGCTTTGTAGGGCACACTGAGTCTAGCTTTCATAGGGACAATTAATTTCTCTTATCAAACAAGTAGCAAGGCAGAAGTTCATTAATTAACAGAAAAGCATCCAAGTCAAATTAATATAACCTCTAAAGATACAGTGAACACTCATAAAATTATCTTTCCCAAAGTCTATAAATTACCTCCTTACACTAATCTACTTCTGCTTATAATATTATCTGTTTTCTGCTAGAGAGGTCTCCAAACTATTACCTTGGCAACCAATAAACATTAATCCATGTGAGATTTTCCCCTTGAAATGCTTTCTATATTGGAAATGTTATGTAGGAGGTAAATTTCACTGGAGCTGGAAAAGATGTGCTGATGAATCGATTCACATTTTTATGGATTCTGTAACAAAACAGAGTCCTGTATCTTTCTACATATGGAAGCATATTCACTGTCTGTCTAATGGAAGTGGCTCCCTGGCCGCACTTGGACCACATATTTATCTGCACCAGGACACTTGGAAGCACCACCTAGCAAACAGTACAATGCAGTTCATTCAAAGGCCAAAGTAGCTTATGCAATATGAGATGCCTATGTTATTTTACGCTATCATTCTAAATTCTCACTTGTCATGCATATAGTAACCAAGAATAGCTTGGTTTGAAATGGCCAAGCCAAGGCTACAATATCTTAAGCTGGCAAGTGCCAGGGCAAAAATTATACCTCCCATCATTCCTTAGCAGTCCTGTAGGATGAAGCACTTTCCAGTCAGCACAGCAACATCCAGTGCTGTTCATATATCACTTAAGAGATATAGTCAGAAACCCCAGGCAAGCAAATAGTATCACACTTCATCACCCCAGGTAATATCGGCTGTTGAGATTGAGCTTGGAAAGAGAATTACTATTACAACATTAACAACCCCAAACTGGCCTGATTCACAGGCCACTGAGGTCAGTAGAAAGACTCTCACAGAATTTAATAGGGTTCAGATTGCAATACTAAGAATTTGAATTACATCCTGCATCCAGCACGGAGCCAAAGCAGCAGCAAGCAGAAGATTAGAGCCTACTTCAAGAAAGCACCTTCAGGCATGACTGGTTTAAGGGGTTGATTGAAGTCTGGCTATGTCTTTCCATAAGCTTTGAACAGGCACCACACAAGGTAGAGAGAGAAGCCCATAGGAAGCAGATTAAGGTTCAGGATGGCTGCGGTGAGGTTCCTAATTCTGTTGCATAGTGCACCCCTGATTCACATTTTTATGGATTCCTGATTCTGTTGCACAGTGCACCCTTGAAAGTCAGGATACACGCATGATATTTTATTCATAAAGGGAAACACTTTAGAGCATTTGTGAAATAACACATTGCTTGGGTCTCTGAAGGCGTGATGTGAACCATAATACAGGCTATTTCAAAATAATACACAGCTTGTCACTTATTATTATCTCAATAATCTATATTTCAATGAATCAACAACAGCAATGAATACTTACTTCAAGGAAAGAGCAATCTCAGCAAACAGAAATTTGGGGGTTGCATTCCTTATGGAAAATAAAGGAAACCTTCTGTAAATAAGAACTATTGTTCCAGTCTTATCTCTAGAAGAAAGGTTAAACCCCTTAGAATGAGTAGATGGTTTCCTTAACATTCAAACACAACATGGGATTAACTTTTCAGAAATGTTTCCTATGCCTAGTAACACTCATATATTCATCTATGTCAGAAGCTAGGGGACTGCACAGCTTGTTTTGGAAAACAGTCATTCTTCTTGTGTGACACCAGGAGGTCCCCTGATAATCTACAGCGTTCCAGCTGACTGATATAACAAAGTACACCTGAAACCACAGGTTAGAAATGAGAGTAAGAAAAAAAGAGAGAGAGGAGATTGCACATGCTAAGTTTCAGGACCAATAAAAATGAGCATGAAACTGCTTCTCCTCGACAGCAATTCGAGACAAACATGCCTTTTCATATTGAAATAAAAGAAATTTGACAAAATAGCATGAAGATGTCACACACAGAGAAGAAATTTTGAAAATAGAAACTGTTAGCTTTTGAACTATACATATAGGACAATAATCATTTAAAGAACCTTTAAAGAAATTTTGAAAATAGAAACTGTCAGCCTTTGAACTATACATATAGGACAATAATCATTTAAAGAACCTTTTAGACCAGGAAGAAATTATAAAAAACATTTTTTTATAAACAACTAATTAATTTCTCTTTCCTTAAAAGGGACAAACTTCTAAAAACATTAACTTTTCAGATGCTGAAGTAAGGCAGTCAGAAAGGTATGTTCCAAGTGACTAAAACTCTCAAGTTTGTGAAGTGAGGCTGGATTGTGATAGAATTGTTCTGTTTTAATTTCTTTTTATTTCTTTCTTACTATATTTTTCCTTTCTATGCTTTGGTACCCAGGGCCTTGCTTTACCCTTGAACTGATTATTTGCTAGTTATCACTTATTCTGCTTGTTCTGAAAAGTCCAGGGAGAACCTCACTGTGCAAAAAGATTGCCCTTGACTCCAAAAAACATGCAAAACATGCAGTATCAAGGAAAATAAAGCAAAAGGGTAGGGTAAGCAAAGCAGCACTGCTCTTAATTATAGTTGGAAAGTTCAGGCACGGCAAGATCATCTACAGTCACACAGAAAGTTTGGGTAAGAGCCTAGAGTTTAAGATAATCTATGAATTCAGGGTTTTAGCCACAAGGCCAATCTTCCTGACACTGTAAACTTTGTTGAAACATGAAATAAGGCAAACATCTATCTCAATCTTTCAGTGTCTTATAAGCTTTAAAGCTGATAATCTTAAAAAATGGAGGAAGGGATCTGGGACATGTATTATATTACTTCATCCTAAATACTTCATCATTACATTAGCGCTTTCCAGGGAGAAAATAATATTGAAATACAGAGACTGAATAATTTAAATCTTATTTAAATAATAATTCTATTACACAAATTGTAACAAATACTATTTCTTTAAATAAAGTATTAAGAATCAGACATCTATTTTTTATGCTTATTTTTTCTCTGCAATAAATTTTGGGTACTACATCTTGACACCAAGGCATAGATCTATGTATCAAGATGGTTTGGAGCTCCACAAGTCACATGAGAGCTTTAGGAAGCATGGTGTTTTTCTGAGACAACATAGTTTCATAGCAAGTAAACCTGAGAAAAGCAAGGAATTTTTCTCTCGGGGGAAATTACAATATTCCAACATCTGTTTTCAAATTAAGACAAACAGTCAAAATGCTGAACTTTTCACAAAGTGACAATTTAGAAAAAAAATCTGGGAAGGTATGGATTTTTCTTCTCCTGAATGTTCTGCCTATGCCATTTGCGACCTGGGTGTTCAGTTTTCTTGTGACTGAATGGGAGAAACCAGCACATGCCCTCGACAACCCTGACATAGCCAAGTCATATCCCCAAATCTTGCACATGCTTCTGAGTGTCCCTCTCTCACCAATCCAAACTGCATCTAGGAAAGGTATAAATATGTGTTCTGTCTGATTGTTACTTTTCATCCATAATTCCAGGCAAGGAAACAGCTCCTATGGTTATCATTTAACTCTTATGCTAGTTTCTGAGGTTGTATCAAAGGTGTCTCAAATCTGTGCAGTGAAAATCAGAGACACAAGCACCGGAACTGCATGAAGCTCATATGAATCATGCTGTCACCTCAAACACACTCAGGTTAATGTCAGATGAATGCAGAGTTATGTGTCTTATAGACATCAGCACGGTGATCCAAAGCACTGCTTTCATTCGGATAGAACTGGTGGAAAAAAAAAAATGATTAAATGGAAACTTCGTTTTTCATCAGCAATTCATTCTGATTGGAGATGCCTGTCTAATTCTCCCCAAAAGCCACCAAAGAGTCCCAGCAGGAAGCAATCTGGTTCTGCATGGTTACCAGCCCAGCCCGTGCAGCTCTGCACTGACTCCTGTGCCCAATGTTGTGGTGAAAGTGGTGGTGTGATCGGGTCAGAAACTCATCTCACATATACCAGAGATCGTTTTTGGTAGGACAGGGATTTCCACTGACTGCACACACTGAACTATGTTTGACCTGGTGCTGAAAGGTTCCGTTTTCTGTTGCAGGCGCTTCAGCTGTGCAGCCTCCACTGAGTGTGCTGATTTATGGATGCATGGATTTGCATATGGCAAACATCCACACAGCTATATAAGTTTGCATCTATGCCAATAAATGCAAAGTCAGGGCTGTGACACTAGTATGAGTAATGTTTTTATTAGAAAAGCTTTTTGTTTTTTTTTTAATGTGCGTAAGGATAAAATTTCACTCCATTTTCAGTTTAAAACATGAGGAAACTTCTAAAAAAAAAACAGGAAAAAAAAAATCTTTGCACTATCACTTTTGCTGACTAACCTTCGCTGGTGTTTAACAGGTATGCACGGAGATGTTCTCGTCCCCAGGGGCAGGGCTGAGCATAAATCCTGACACTGAGGCAGAAATCACCATGCTGCTCTTGCAGATGGGAACTTGAGAACAGTAACAGCCAATCAAACTGAAGGACAACATAACACAGTAACTGCTGATAAAAAATAATGGATGCTCACGGAAACAGTAGGGAGGACAGGACAAGATACAGTTCCTGTTAGCTCCCCACATTAAAGCTGAATATTCCAGCTATGACTAAAAGCAGTGCTGAGTCTCCTGCACATCCTAGAGAGCCAAATGTCTACTGCAGAGGCTCACATATGATAGTTTCAATAAAGTCATTGCTGACACTGTTTCTAAGTACTAAAAGCCAATGACCTGCTGTTCAGAGAACCTGAATTCCTTCCTGCAAGTAAGCTGCCATTCTCTCCTAAATGCATATGTGTATATTCCACTAATGTTAACGCTGCCTTAATGAAACACGTGGCAGATACTCATTCATTCTTTCCTTCCTGGTATGAGCAAAGGTGAAAAGATCCACCTCCCTCCCACACTTTGTAACAGACTTAGGAATGCAAGACCTTTCATGCTCGTATCACGTACTGTGCCATGCAAATGTTTGTATCCACTGAAGCACGAAACACATCATCCACTATTTGGAAACTCAATTTTGAATTATGTATTTATGTCAAAGAGCAACTAAAAATAACTCATAGCAGGGTGTGGTGCAGTTTTGCGCTCTTTGTGGGTCTAGTCCAAATATGGTGGTATAAATAACTTTGCACTTGGGTACATTATGTAAGTAAATGCATGCATGTCTGCATAGCCCTTAGCTATCAGGTGAGCAGCTTTGGAGGCTGACAGCAGTTGTCTCCTTGATGAATGTGTTTATTAATGCGCTTACAATGTAAGTCACAGGAAACTCATCCTTGGCTGGGTGCACAGAAGTGTCAGGTGCCTCTGCAGCAAGTGCTCGGACATGCCTGTCAGCGAGGGATGTGAGTTAATAGGTTGATCTCTGATTGTTAACATAGTTTAAGTAACAGATTCAATTAATTGCATTGATTTCCCCTTCCAGACAAGGGAAAGACTTCACAGCCAAGTGTACTAGAGAGCAGAAGCAGCACAAAATGTGTTTTCTATTGGAGTTTATGCCACAAATGGTTTCTGCTCCTAATTTTTAATAGAAAACATTCTTATTATTTCCTTCTTCAAATGTACGCCTATCAAAAAAAGGTGAAAATCTTTACTGTGTCACCAGCCAGTTCTGCCTTCAGGACTCGCCACATTTTCTTAACCCATGACACAGGATACAATAAAATGAGGTTAGCAGAAGCATCTCCACAAGTGGATCCATCCAACAGTTACTGCCAAACTGTGCCGATACCACTAGCAAGTGGTCCCGTGGCTCCAACATCACTTACCTCCAATGTTACTTATCTCCGGTCACTGGGCTCAAGTTAGTCAAGTTACTTTAAGGCTGATTTTTAGCCTGTGTTTAGTGTTCACACAGATGATCTTTTACATCAAGTATTTTAATGGAAAGACCTGTTAACAGGACAATAGCAGAGGGCTTCAAAAAATGAGATAGGACTTTGCTCAAAACCGCAGTTAAAAGTTTGCTTTGCCATTTGAAAATTCACCTTGCACACACTTGATCAAATCAATACACTTCATGTGAAAGGAGGCAAAAGCTGAGCGGGGTCTTCTGAATCAACCTCAGGGTCCTGCTGCCTGTCCCTTGCAGCACCTCAGGGTGCAGGGCAGCCAAAGAGCAACCAAGAGCAAGAGAGATTGTTCTGGTTTGCAAAGTATTTCATCTGGGAACTGAACAACATTTTGCATAGTTTTTGCCTCATTTCTTCCTATTACCCAGCCAAAGCTCATGTAATGGTAACAATGGCTTGGTTTTGTGGGATTATTATTTCATAAGTGAAAAAGAACTTATATAACCTCCCTAAAGGCCACTTCACACCACAAGTATCGTATGCATTGAAATCAATGGGGCTACTCATGTGAGCACAAGTTTCTAAGATCAGTCTTCTTTTTTTTTTTTTAATCTCCTGGTAAATACTGAGACAAATCACATTTCATTATAGGAATATTAGTGTGATTGAGCAAATCCCAGAGCCTTTGAATAATTGTCCTTTATAAATGCAGTGAATGAAATTGTGTTTAACTTTGTCTCAGTGAGTTCCTTTCAGCATAATTTAACCAGATCAAATTAGTGCACAGAAGCTTTTTTAAGAAAGAAAATGTGTGCTGTAAATGATTACAGGGGTGACACGAGCTATTTAGTGAATTATGGGGCTTGAATGAAATATAGCATGGTATTTTGAGGTAAGTAGATAGAAACTACAAAATAATATCAGGGAAAGTGATTATTGCTCAGTAAACTACAGCGAAGGTACCATGTTATCTCATGATTAAGGGATCGGTACATAACTCACATCACCTTCTGATGTGAACTTTACTTTGAAAATATTTTTTAGTCCTTGTGTCTGTCTAATCACAGATTTTGGAGCTGTTTCAGGCATAAATGGTTCAGTAAATCTTTCTCTCCCCATATATACACATGCCAATTCTATGTAAGCAGACTCAAAGTACAATAAAATATGTAGAAAATCGCCTGGCTCGGAGCCTATTAAGATCTTTTATTTTACTTTGTGTTCTCCATTCTTCTACTGTTTACTTTCACTTTTTTTTTTTTAAATTTCTTTCTTTTTGGGTCTATGAAAAACTAAATCTTTTCAAGGATGCCTTTAGTTTTAACGAACAGTTAGCTATTCCACTGGCTACTAGAGTACAACAGTAGAGCAGAACAGAGAGATACTGAAAAGCATGTAAAAAACAGGTTAAAGTAATGATTACCTGGAGTGCCTATGGTGGACTGTGGCAAAATTCGGAAAAATACTCTTGGGTGTTTTATATTTTTTTCCACTTCTGTGATACTTGTCTGCTGGATTTTCAATGAAGGTCTAGCTCAGTTTGCTGCTTAGGACTTGGGTCAGGGGAAAGGACAGAGGAGGGGTTACTTGGGCTTTTTCTTCTTGTTCTTCTTCTTTTAATATTAAAACAGGCAGAAAATGTAAAGCAGTGGGAGACTTGGCACTGCTTTTTAAGTTTCTCTGTTCCCCAAGTGGCCATTATTACGGCAAATCTATTTAAGGCATGGGAGTTTCCATACCTGTGAATAGGTTAATGTTTTATGGTGCTGCTTTATAGAGCATTTTGAATTTCAGCTATCGCTGTCAGGAGCTATCTGCAGAATTATTTACATATCTCCCTTCCTACCTCCCATGACCATTCACATGCAAATAGCCTCTTTGACAGCTTCTGCATGCATTTATGAAACCCAGCGATCTGTCCATTTTTCAGCTCAGAATGAAAGATATGACAATGTCTAGGAACAAAGATCTGCCAGACTCTAGATTAGTTTCTTACTCTGCAATAGCGAATATGAATAAAATTTTCTTCAAATGGAAAATGCTGAGAGCCCCATGAATGCAAGTTCGTCACAATGTAAAAATTAATTTTTTAGGGGCTGCCTGTGGGAGTGTAGTTTTACAAAATACTTAAAAAGTCACTGCTGACTTAAGTAGTTCTTGCTTTTTCCTCTCTTGGTCGCTTTCAATCCAACAAAATAACTCATCCCCAATCCAAAAAAAAAAAAAAAAAAATCATTTTTAGACTGGCTCCAGTTCATTGCACAGTGGACCCGGTGCTGAACCAACACTGCACATGGGAAGGAAAATGAGCAACAGATGCTCAGGCTGGTCCTACTTGCTAAACCCTGGACTTGAGGAACCTGGACTTGCACCACAAAGCACTTGCTCTTAGTATTTTCTCACTAATAAGTGGGCCCCAGAGCAGTTCACTGCTGCATGTAATAGGTTCACAATCTGGGGCAGCACATGCAAGCGGTTCTCTCCAAATTCATGTCCAAAAGACCTAACAGCACAGCTCAGCTCAAGACAATATTATGCTTTCACTGTGATTATCAAAAAATCATTGCTGTTCTAGCCATTCACTGGCTATGATTTCAAAAGAAAACCTGCCTTAAAACCTAAAGTCTCCTTTTTCTGTTTTTGTTTCAGGTCCTATAACCAGAAACAAGTGGATATTTCCTAGACTAAAAAGCCATCCCTCACCTCTCCTCATATAATTTACATACCTTGATCACTTCCATATGTCTGGCATAAGGTAAAATAGTTTGTATGTATAGTAATGGGGGTGAACCCACAGTGAAACAAAATTCAGCTTTTGTCATATTTCTACATCCTGATAGAAAACACTCTTAACAGAGTGGCAGTTATTAGAAATGTCCCTTTAAAAGCTTTTTGTGGTAAGCCTCAGCTACAGAAATGGGTCCAAAAAAATATAAAAGCTCCAGTGCTCAGTGTTTTTGTCATTACCTATGTTGCCATGTAAATTAACAGTATCTGTAATCCTCTCCACTGATATGGTTATAGAATTTTTAATAGAGTTACACTTAATTTACACCAGAAAAAAATGGTGACAATTTAAAATTCTAGGGAAGAATAATAATATATTTGGGTCTTCATATTGCTTCACTTGAAGACAAATGAAAACACATCTCTACTTCACCAAGCTGAGTATTTCACATTGGTCTCTGTTGATCTAACTTCAAGAACTGGGTTTAGTTTTTCTAGCATTATCATAACTGGCAGCTATCTGGCTGGCAAATGGTCCCATAAGACACCTTGGTCTAATTTGCTTCTGAAGTACAAAAGTGCATCACAAGCTTACTTTTTTTCCCCCTATATTTCTTAACGGAGGGAAGGAAAATTAGGATATTACTATAAAAAAAAAAAAAATGTTCTTCAGAATAAGCATTTTAGGACATTGAGGAAATGTGGAAGCAAAGAAACAAACAACATTAATTGAGTCAATGAACTGGAAGTAGTATTTAAATGCTGCGTTTAAGCTGTGTGGAATATATAAACCACCAATTTTATTTTCACATGTGCCAGGCTGATGAGGGGAACAGGTGCTTTCGTACTTACTTCAGGAATGAAGCATGTGAATTTTAGCAAAGCAGAATTCCTTTTCCTGAATTTATTGGGGACGTTAATCCCCACTAGTAGCCTGTTAAGCAAGGGCTTTCGAGAGAGCCAGTCAACAACGACAGTCAATTAGACTGAGCTGATGAGGGAGTAATTGCCCAAGTGACAGAGGAAAGGCTGTTCTTATCCTGGGGAAGGCTGGAAAGCGTCTTGGGTAAAATACATGCAGAGTGGAAAAGAGGAATTATCCAAAATTAGCTTGTTTTCAGAACAAACTTGCCTTCGTGGGCATGTGTGTGGGAGTGGGTATTGCAAAGACTAAGGACAGAGGCTCCTTTCTCCAGTCGGGATCATCCCTAATCACCTTCACAGCATATTTAGTGTGAAATGTAGGCAGATGCTGGAGAAAAGGTTCAGAGTTGTCTGGAATATCCAGCATCAAATGAGATGCTCTCTCTGCGTACTAGGCATATGTTTCACGTAACAGGAGCATGCAGCTGTTAATATAATTATTAGAATCACTTTAAAGTGATTATAAGGCTGTGTGTATGTTGGTCAGAAGTAAGTTCTGACTAAACTTTAAGTATACACATTAATGGGATTATTCTGAGAGTTGGATACAGCTCTGAATAAGCATGGCAATAAGTATGGCAAGTCTCTGACCTCAAGCAATTCCTCACAGGATGACTTAATACCACTTTACAGGTGAGAAAGCTGACACCGAAGAGCCAAAGAATTAAAGGAATTTCATATTTATGGTGTTTTCTTTGATTCCTCTTGCAGTACAGACTTCTTGTGCATCATCAGATATGGTGCAGGGTTTCACTTAACCTCCAGCCTCCTTTTGTACGTAAGTACAGCAAAATTTTCCTATCTTGTGTGAGTGTTGCTTGGTAAAGAGTATGAAGTGCAGGAGATTTAAAAAAAAAAAAAAGAAAAGATGAAAGACACCAAGTATTAAAGGTATGCCAGAAAAGGGATTAGGATTCATAAGTCCCGTATCCAAAGCAATACACTACAGCTCCAGGTGAGAAAATCATGAATGGAAATATAAAACACATTAAAAACAGCCAATATCTGGAAAGTTGAATTAGACATTTATGATAGGTTTAATTTGATGCTCCAGGCTGCAGAGAGAAAAAACAATCCAGTGCATATTAGAAATATACTTTATTGCACAAAATTCCTTTTTTAAAAAAAATCTTCTTGAAATGTGAAATATCGCTACATCTTTTACTTTCTGACAAAATCTCATTAATCTATTTCCTGGGAGTCAATTATGACTACAGTACAAACAGCTGGGGATAATCTATACCAGCAAAAATCAGAACAGGTTTCTATATTGACAACAATTACATAGTCAGCTTACTGCAAATCCTCCTTTGCTGATGATTAGGACATTTCAGATAAGTGCAGACAAGCTCTTTAAAAATGTTATCAAACCTTCCTATACTTCTACATTTGCTCTTCAAGGATGGTCTCTGACAGATCTCAGAAGAGCTACATTTCAGAAATTAAGGAATTTCCCTTGCAGGTAGCTTAGGAATTTGTTTATATAGTTGTTTGCAAGGACATCTTAGCAATATGTTCTGTTGCTGCCGCTCCTCTGTTGCAGCAGAAAGGTGTATGTGGGAAAAAAAAGAAAAATCTGGAAGTCTCCTCTCCAGGATCCCACAAATGTCATGCTCCCTTTAATGACTTGATAGGAACTGGCGTTTGCCATATGGTCGCAGCAGAAGAGACCTAGCACAACGGGCATGAGTTGGCCTACAGATGCTGCAGAGCAATAATCAGCACTAAGTCGATCCCTGTAATGTTTGGAGAAAAATCACTTCAGCAGGCAGAGCTTTTTGGATGCATGCAAAACTAGCTCAGTTTCAGTGGGCAATCCATGAAAGAAGCAAAACAATAAACAATGCTGACCTCCTGATACCTTTCCTTAATCTGAAGAGCCTTCGCTCTGCTCCTTGTCAGGCACTGCCCTTGCAGTGATGAAAGCTGTGCCCTACTCTCCCTGTGGCTCTTCTGGGGGTTGTGTTCTGTGGCTCGGGAGCTGTATTTACTGTCTGTTGCCTCTAGAAGAGGCCACCAACCTCTCTCCTTTTGAAAGACAGCTCTAAATCCTTTAAATTATCTCTCAGAGCTTTTTTGTGTCCTTTTCTCACACAAGGCTGGAATTTCAAAAGGAGCCAAGAGGGGACACCAGAACCAACATGAGCTTTGCTTCATTAGAGTGGAGACTAAAGGAGAGCTTTCTTTTGCCTCCTTCCACAAGTTAGATGAAAGCAAATAACTGTTCCATTCCTCAGATTGTTCCCTGCAAGATCCAGGCTTTGCACAAAAATATTTACAGGAGATGAGAATTTTATTTGACTGCTCACTTCTAAAGTTTCTGCAGCCTTCAGCTGGTGAGATAAGCAAGCAGCCCAGCAAATGTCAAACAGTTTTAAAGCATTAGAAGAATGGCAAAAACTTCTGACTTTACAGCATTTGGCTGTTGAACAGCAAAGGATGAGAACTAGATGTGACACAAAATGTGCTCACACATTGCTAAGATTGCTGCACACAGTCTAGCTCAGGGGGTATCTGCAATCACCAAAGAGAAAAGAATCCCCCGAATTTGAAGTTTTGACTATTAAGGATATTTAGGCACAAACTTAAATTAGATTTCATTCTGCTCTCACTAGTAATGAGATAGATAACTCAAAGAAGAGGAGAAGCAAGGTTCAGGCACCTGCCCTTTGAGTTGCACATATGCATACCTCTGTGCAAAGCATCTTATATGAAGCTGAGCCTTGAAAACATTTTACATTTAAACTGTAGAAACCTTCAGAATATGACAGAGCTGATTACAGGACAGCTTATCTAAAGCTCAGAATGATTAAGCTAACAGATTAGTAAAACTCTGCAGACTCAGACAGTCCCTTCCAGCATACAGCACTGGATTTGGATGAGCTTAAGGAGGAGAAATATGGGAAATGTGGGATATAAATTGGGCAACTGTCTTAAGAACATGAAGAATTTCAGTGGCATTCTATGTTTCCTGCTATAATTTAAAGTGTAATGTAAATTTAGATGGTATCACATTCAGATGACCATCGCTGACCTCAAAATCACATATATCCAGAATATGCACAAATCTAATTGGGATTTTTACACACATTTAAATGTTTATGTGGACAAAGACAGTTGGTTTAATCAGAGTGTTTTACTATCAGAAGCCAGCCTAAGTTCATGATAAAACATTTAATTGGTACCCTCTTTTGATACTCTCCTGGAAAAAATAATAAATGAATAATGAAGGAGCTTAAGTCTCCTGAAGCCAAGATTAGCTCCTGGATGCAGCTCTTTTCTCCCATGGAGAGTGAAAAGAGCTTCACGTGATGACTACTCCAGGCAATGCAAAAGAGAAGGGGACACTATGGACAAGCTCTTCCAGGTTGAGGAGAAAGGCAGAATTAAAACTCTTGATGTTCTCAGCAACTGTGCCCATCTCTTTCTCATCTCTACATAGAGGCACTGTCCCACTTTGGGGAAGGTAGGAAGGAGACAGGAAAAATGAAGAAAATGCCCAATCACCCCAGCTATTCACACCATCCACAGCTGTTACCATAAGGGAGCAGCAGACCCATGTGGAGGTTGCTCGTGGGAGAACCGTGAACTTACAGAAATTCCAGTGAGACCTTTAATCTTGCCCGGGAAGGAATCCGCTGAATCGCCCACCAACCGCACTGCACCTGCGACCCATGTGTGTACCCTTCACTAACGGGGTTGACCCTGCGACGAGCTGCAGGGCTTCTGACTTGGAGCTGCCAAGGCCCACCCCACACGTTTGCTTAAAAATAAGTGTGTGGGAGCCCTAAGACAATTCCACCCTTTTTAGCTCTCAGGCAACTGGAGAATGTCACAACTGTTGACACCGCTTAGAAAGATGTGCTTCCACCTCCATCACTTAGGCACTGCCTCAAGTGAAGAACTGATTTTGCTTTAGACTGAGCAAGGGTCAATGAAGGCCCAAGCTGATAGAGAAACAATGGGCAATGCTGAAGCATCTCTGTATTGTGGGTGTTTCTACTGCAATATTCCAGGTATGAGGGGAAAAAGCCTGTGTCCTAGCAGGAGGAAATAACAAAGACATTTCCCTAATATGCGTTTTTGATTAAAGACCTTATGCTTTAGTCGAATCAAAACCCCAGCACAGAGTAAAGCATCAGAATAAATCAGAGTACAGCAATGCCTTAAATAAAACCTGGCAAACACTTTCAAACAAGAGACAAAAATACAAAACATTCTTCTGGTTGCTTCTTTGAGGGAACTCACTGTAAATGTTTTCTGCATACATGCACGTGAACACATATATTATCATAAATAATGCATGCACATTGTAGTAACCTGCAAAGACTGGGTTTCTTATTTTAAATCCTAGTTTGCTATATTTTATGGCAGAAACAGACACCTTAATAAGTTCTGAGCATTCAGAAAGATGCTTCAGGCCTGACCAGAAAAGACTTCAAGCGCAGAAGTCATTTTTAATGTAGACTTCAAGTATGAGTAGGTAATTGAGCTCGGTGAAACCACAGGTTTTGTTTTTATTTTTTGATAGAGCAGAGTTTTAAAGACACTCTAACAAGTAGCTCCCAAGAATTCCACACTTTGTCCCTGGGGAAAGAGCAGAGCTCCCATTCTGCCAAAACGGCACCTTCTGCAAATAATTCAGTCATTTGCAATCTGTACGGCAAAAACATAATTACGGAGAACTTCAGCTTCCCAGAAAAGGGAAGCTTTGTAAAGCAGAAACCACTTTTTCCACCGGAATTAAATGGGAAAGTTGGAAATGCAAAATGAAAAAGTCGGGCTAGGCTTCGCCCTCCTTGTTCCAATTACTCTGCACGTCTCCAGCCCTAATTAGCTTGCTGAAAATTTCCCTATATAGGCAAGATCGGAGCTTAGGCAGTTCCTTCATCAGCTCCTGCCTCCTGTCAGCGCGTGGGGCATGCCAGGAAGGACGTGACTGGGTAAGCTGGAGGTCTGTCCTGTCCTTGATCTATCCAAGGAAGACTCCAGGCAACTGAAGGTAAGAAGATCAGCACAGAGAGGGAGTTTCTCCAAAGTAGTCAAAATTTATGGGAAAACACACACACAAAAAAAAAAAGGAGAAAAAAAAAAAAAAAGGCATCAGATACTTCACTGCCTCCTTCCTGAGATGGATGAGGCCAGGGAGCAATGCAGGAATGCAGTGCAGGACCGAGGAAGTCGACACATGCTACCAGTCTCTGCCTACGCTGCAAAGGTCACCTGTTCTCCCATCTTACCAGCCTTCCTTATGAATTTGGAGGGTCCCTCTCTCCTTTTCAGGGATGTCAGAGCCTATTCTATATTACATAGAAATGTTCTACACAGCACAGTTTAAGTAAAAGGCTTTTAAAACAAATACCTTGAAACCTGAGACAAACTCTCTTGCTGCTCTCAGCCCACTCTCTCCCTGCTGTTTCTCTCCCTTTTTCCCCCCACTACATCCCACTTTCCCAATATTTGTGGAGTTATTGGCTTGTGAGTTATGGAGTTTGATTGGAAGCAAAAACAACAATCCGACCCACTGGCAGGTCATCAGCTACAGCTAGATTAAGTCAACAAACTATAAATGAAGTATGATATTTATACCAACATCCACACAGGTAATTCGGTGCTGTGCCATTCCGGCCTTGGAAGGGCACCTTGGCCTGATTGAAGCAGACAGCAGTTTTGCTGTGGCTTTCTCCAGAGCCAGGATTTCACCCGTATGGAAATCGATCATACAAAAACGTAAATCAGCTGTGCGTCAAGAACGGAGCGGTTCCTCCTATCACTGCAACTTTAAACAAAACATTTATTTTTAATATGGCTTGAATTGGAGCCAAGGAGTAATACAGCTAAATCTGTGCGCCATGCTTTTCCAGTTACTTATTCTCAAGTAATATGTATCCAATTGAGCAACAATAACAAAGAAAGAACCACACATGCACTCTTACAAAACATTTTTAAAACATTTAGTAATTTCCAATGAACAAATAGGACGCGACAGATGGATTGGAGAAAGTTAAGTTCAGCAGCGCTGCTCATGCAGGGACAAAGATCAGTGTTGCCCTGGGAAAAGGTCTATGAATCGAGGCATATTGATGGAAACTCTTTCTCTAGGCCTATAAGTTTATATCTAAAATTTACTGTAACTAGTTATATCTCTGTGCCCTTACCTGACCACACAGCGAACGGCAAAAGAAAACAAGAAGCAAAACAAGAAATTCATCTGGAATGAAGACTATATTTATTGTTTCAAACTTTGCACACTCAGCTTGGTCACTCTCTTAGGGAGAAGGTTGAGCTCAGCAGAAGTTTCCTGAACAGAGTCTATGACCTAATGACACGGTATAGAGACTGTTACAACAGATGCTGAAATTCAAGACGATAAGATTTAAAGAAAAAAAAATCCTTAAGGCCAAATTATTTCCTATCAGTTTATTGAAGGATCCTTACTTTTGACTGATTGACAAGGTAAATTCTTGTTATTTTGCAATAAGAACAGCTCTGAAAGGGCACCAGATGGGGAGCAGTGAGGTAGAGGGCTCAGCTGAGCCTCCGGTTTTATAGCTGGTTTTACCACTTAGGCTATGATCCAGCACTCATTGGCCTCAATGAACTTTGAATCAGCCCCTAAATCAACCAGAGATAAATATCATCTGGGTAAAAACCTTTCCAATCCATGCATATACATGAAAATGCTTAGAAGCTTTAAAAGATATTGTACCCCTCAAGATGAACACAGCTTTTGCCACTGAGTTCAGCAGGACAAAGAACATCCTCCCCAAATTCCCTTCCTCTAATATGCCACCAAAATCAAGCTGACAGAAACCAAATAACCAGAACTCTGTTTTACAGTAAACAGAAGGAACCTCTTCAGGCCACAGATGCAGCCTTAATATGCATCTTAAGTGTATGCATATACACTTTCCTTCTCTACCCGTAACGTGCCCTGTCCTGCTAAGATGCCTCTAATCTGCTGCAAGGATGTGAGTGACAAGAAGTTAAGAGGAAGCAAGAATGGGGAGTTCACTAAAACTTCTGTCCAGCAACCTGGGAAATGGCAGAGCTAACACTGGACCTTTGAAAGCAAGTGACCATAGGAAATCAAGGTTGGCAGGGATTTAACCCTTCAGGACTCATTTGGTAACTTTTAAAGCAAATGCCTGGGCTTTTTAACCATGTTTGACATCTAATTAGTCGAGAAAAACAAGAAAGTAAAAAACATCCTTGCTACTCTTTTGAAATAAGGCACTGACAATTAGCTCCAAGGTATTTGTTTAGACAAAAAAACACAAGCCTGCATGTTAAAACAAAGCACAATGAGAGTCAATGAAAAGAGAATTCACTCGAGTGACTCTTTTTACCCTGCATGTTCTTTTCAATATCTTAAGTTTATTTTATTAGACCTCAGTTCATTATGGAGAGGCAGACTGGAAAAGTAACTGGAGAGGTTCTTTCCCTAATTGCAAGTAGTTTGAATAGAGATGAATCATATGCCAATATATATAGCAGTAATATATCCTGAAAGATACACATGAATATGTAAGGTATTCAATCAGTGTCGAAAAGACATATTTTCAATAGCTGCAGCTCTTAAGGCAATTTGTACACCAAGTGTTAACATTTATCTGTCTATACCATACTATGTTGGGAAGAAAATTTGTCTTGAAAAGCACCAGCTGATAAGGCTTAGTTTTCCCTGCCTAATAATGATATCCCTGTACTTAGGGATCAATGCAGCAGGACATTCAACACGTTCCTCTTGACCTGGCCAAGCATTTACACTGGTACTTAACTTTAAGCATGTGAGTAGTCTGATTTGAATTGCAGGGTTACACATGTTTTAAGTCAAAAATGTGATTAAGTACATATATGAATCAAAGGCAAGAGCATGAATTTCTGAGTCTTCAGACCTTTAACTTGCTTCCAGTTAAGCAAGCATTTAATTTCTTTGCTAGATTGTGCTAGACTGGAAGAACGAATGCTTGGTGTTTGCACTCAGTTTCTTTTTACAGTGATTCCACCAATTATAAAAACAGTTGCAATGTTCTTTTAAGTTTCCCATTTTACTCATATAGGACTATATGTTAAAATCTGATGTCTCATGTATTAAAAAAATAAAAAAAGAAAGAAAATTAGATCCTTTCTCCTAGCAAGACCAGAACTGGAAAACAACCAATCAGCAGAATAACTCAATGCTTGTAAATTGTATATGGATACAGTAAGTGGGAAAAAATCTGAACCAGATCTGGCCACTCTCTCTGAAATTAGTTTCCATGAAATCAGTCTCTGTGAGCAGGGACAGCAGATCTGGGCCACCAAAAAACTTTAAAAGGGTTAAAAATAATAAATGATAATTAATTAGCCATTAAAGCCCTGTAAAGGATACTTTATAGGATTTATATTTCTATATATTAATCTGACTTTCCATATGATCATGAAAGTTTGAAAGCAATTAAGAGGATTTTTTTAATGTGACATGTTCATGACTTTCCTCAGATATCATTATGCAAAATAATTTATGTTAAATGATTTTTCTGATGAAAATTAAAAGACATTCAGAACCCTTAAACTGTTCTTTTCCCACACACATATGTATCTTTTCAGGTTTAAACATATACAAACATGTATATATGTGCTCTCTAATGAAACTGCATTTCTCTCATATGATGCCTCCAAGTTTCACAGGTGCTTGATTTTCAGATCTAAAGTGTGCACACGATGCCTGCCTGGCACCAGAGAGGATTTTACCCTCTGCTCATTTGCTGCACAACAAGGAGAGATGAAAAAAGCAACAAAACTAGAAAGCATATTTCTACTGGCAAGAGGTGTATTGGCAGCGTGCTGTAAACTGAGCCTGACATCTACGACCAGGCGTGCACACACATGCTCACTTTCTTCCACTGCAGAAGCACTGTGCTACTTTTGCTCCCTCCCCTCAGACTTGTACCTGCTTCTCCTTCCCTCAACCTTCCATAACGTGACAAATATGAAGAGTCAGCTCTTCAGGGAGAGACATACATAGGTACCATTTTGAATGATGATACTTCAGAACTCCTACAGTTTAAAGTTCTCCCCCAGCTGCATATTGCCCAGATTTTGTAAATTCTTCCTAAAATGTATCTACAGAGCAACTATACTGATAAGAAAGTCTGCCTACTTCAGAGCCCTCCTTTAGTACAAGCACTGTGATAAACAAGTTAAGTACTGACATTGCAATGTAAGGAAGTGGCATTACACCATTTGCAAGGTAAATGCAACCTCGCAGCTCCCTTTCTTCAGTTACACCTTCCCTGTGATCACTAATGAAATACATCAGACCGCACCGCCAACAGTTCCAGTTCCAGCAAATCGCACCGCGTTAAACATCCATAGGCAGCGCTTCCTAGCGCCTAACAGCCCTTTCCTCCTTTTCTGGGCTGATCTGCTTCTTTCAGTTTATAGTTTCTTGGCAAACCCTACTGCTTATGTTAGGCATCTGATTGTCAGATTTGCACAGACTGAATATTCATGACTCGAAAATTAACCACTTCATGCCTACAAAAAAAAGCAAAAAAAAAAAAAAAAAAAAAAGTGCAAATATATATGTGTGTACATACAAATATATATGTGTATATATATATGTATGCATCTTCCCCTATGGCAGGCTGCTAGCTGGGGCTCCGGTCCTGGGGCTGCCCCGGGTGCCCGGGGCCGAGCCGGGCGAGCCCCGGGGCTGCGGGCGCGGAGCGGGGGCTGCGAGGGTCGCGCGGGGCTGCGCGGGGACCCCGCGCCGCGCTCCGCTTTGTCTGCGCCCAAACTGCGGGGGTACCGAGCGGGGGATCCTCAGAGATCGCTCCGAGCGCCGCTTTCCGTTTGGAAAGATATGGGGGGTGAAACGCCAGGGGCAGATTTTATTTTAGGCGGGGAAATAAATACTAACAAATAATACAAAAGAGAAGAGAAGAAGCAGACTTACCTTTGTAGGACAATTTGAGCCTGGGCACGTTGTTCTTCCCATGCTGGCAGTTCACGCGTCCCGCTAGGAAGACTCCCCAGGAGAGCAGGGCAATCCCGGCGAGGCAGCCCATGCTGCAGCGGCGGCGGCGGCGGGGTGCGCGCCAGCCGGGGCCGCGGCGCTGCGCGTCCTGCCGGGCGCCGCCGGCCACCTCGGCGCGACCTGCGGGAGCGGAGGAGGGAACAGGTGATGGCTCCGCGCTCCGCG
>JAVCKT010000387.1:0-23124 GCA_032273925.1 Rhynchotus rufescens | reverse complement strand
TCTCACCTATTTCTCTTGGGAACAAAACTGCCAAAGCAAACTGCTTTTTCAAGACACTGTCATGCCAAAACCTTCTCTGCATTCCCAGGCAGGAAGACCCTAGAATTCAGTGGAAGCACTGAAATACCTGAAGGAAGATTTGGGCTCAGACACATTTGCCTTGGAAATACTTAATTATCTTTTTATCTTAAAGCTACTCATTAGGAAAGTAGGAGTGTTATTTAAACTCTGCCACTTCCATCCGGTTTTCTGAAAAATCACCTCTGTCTTCTCTTATTATCAAGGATGTGGACCCTGTATTTGAAAATCCTATTTCTTTCCTTCCTTTCTAATCCTAAAAGCAAGTTCTGACTATGATTTATTTACAACTCCCCAACACCATGCTAGACATTGCTCATCCTATCAGAGAGAATAAAGACTTACCAGCACTCAATTTGGGCAGAAGAACACTTTAAAAACATTATTTCCACTGCTACAAGGGCATTTAGGGTACCAAAACTGAGATGAGAACTGAATGCACCCATCCTGAGCAGCACCCCTAAGCAGTGTGAGTACAGGGGGCACGGTGACATTCAAAGGACCTTACCTGTGATGCTCCCTAACCTCCAGCCACCCATTCTTGCTCCTTCACCTTTCCTACAGTGGTTCCTGCATGGAGACAAACTGCATTTTTATCTTCAGAATACAATGTTTCCCAATATGCTTACATCAATAGCATACTCAGTTATTTTATAACATTATTTTATAACATTAAAAATGATTTGGAAGGAGAGGCTGTCTTTAAGGATGACTTAAATATGTATTTACCTATGTCTTTACTCTGCAACAGGTCAGATTTAAAGGTTTCTCTTATAAAAGGCTGCTGGTTTTCTAATTTTTTTTTTTTAAACACCAGTGTACTATGAGAACAGAGACATAGCAAAAGCTGTTGCAGTAAACTCTAATCCTAAAGGTAGTTGTTTGAAGAAATACACTGTCATTTTGCACCACGATTTAGCAAGAACACCCAAGCAAAACAAACTTAAGCTTGCCATGGCAAAACCCAAGTGAGCTACTTAGAAGCAGCTACCCATGACTTGTTGGGCAATAGCTGGTTGCCTTTAAAACAAATCTTGGTTCATCTCTAGCCTCTCCTCTCTAGATACTCAAATCATCCTGAATGAGGAAATTCAGGATGAATTGATCTGAATCCCTGAGCTAGATACTCAAATCAACCGGAATGAGGAAAATTAGGAGTAATGGTACAGCTAATGGCAAGTGGTGCAGCTCATTTGAACAAGAATACAATCTCTACCAGAGGGCAACTTCATGCTCCTCAAAAGGCCCCCAAGTATCCATCAAAAAAGAATGTGTCAAAGCTCATCTAATCCTAAACATCTAAAACCATCATTACGACCTCCTCACCACTGACAGTCATTTTAAGGCTGGCAGGGACTGATTTTACACAAGACATCCCAGAGAGAAGGTGAGGGGCCTTATTTGAAGGTACAAGTCCGCTGTAAATCATTTACCTGAAAAAAAGGGACGAGCATTTGGCCTTAAGCCATCAGAGGGGACTCAGCTGCAGCCCTGTGCAAAGCCCAACATTCACTGCACAACTTCAGGCTCTCAAAAGAATACTTTTTAAGCCATTGCTCCCTGAAAATGATCTTCTCAACTACTTTGCACTCTCTTAAAAATAATTTCATACTTTATCTTAAACTTTTCAAGCCCAAAACGCTGGACAGGACAAATGGAATTCTCTGTCCTGTCATCAATCTTTTGCAAGCATGGGATTTTAAAGCAAAGCTTTTGCAGTTTTATTACTAATCTGTCAGAACCACAGTACCTAATACAAACGATCCCGCTTTCTATATGAGCTACCGTTTGCTCTCTACCAAAGAAGAAACTATAAAGTCTTTTAAGAAGCTCTCTCTCCTATGCCATTGTTGGTACACAGTTAAACCACAACAGGAAATACAAATACTTTTACTGTTTACAATTTTTGCAAATGACAGGTTTTTAAAAAATAGTCCTGAATATAGCTCCATTTAAAAAATAAAATGCTGTTTTTCCTCCTTCATTCCTTTCCCCACCTAAACAAACCCATCATCAATTCTTGATAGCATGGAAAGGCAGGAAGATTGTCAAAGGTTCACTGATGTGAACACAACAGCTTTAATATAACCAATAAACCATATAACCACTGAATGCTTTGCTAGAGGGGAGTTTGCATAGATGCTTTTGACATGTGATACCTAAAGTCAGCCAGACCTACAAGGGAACTTTTGTTTTCAATTTTCTGACGCTTCCGCATGTCTACGCCCTTGACACTAGCAGGAGCTTTGGGGAGCTCAGCATTTTTGGAAATTCAGGGTGATCACTTGGTTTCCCAGAGATTAATTTAGTACTTTAAGTGAGGAGACTCATTCTCAAAGATAAATTCGGTGTTGCAAATGCAAAAAGCTCAAGTCCTGCCTTATCTAGAACATCTGACTTTGGAAAAATATCATTTCCTAAGCACACTGAGTCAAATTGTACAAATATAAAGGAGTTGTGTTACTTCATATAATGCAATGAAGTTTTTGTTTATAAACATCATTTTAATGGTAATCTCTATAACCAGCACTTTGAAGAGCATATAGATAAAGCCTTGCAAGCATTAACTTTTTTGATCGTGGTCACTTAAATGATGAATGTTACTCCTGAACCACGTGCATTATCTTCCATAGCTCTCAGACAGCCCACAAACACAGAGCAGGAGAAAATTTCTATACTGGGAAAAAGATAAGGTGCAGAATGAAGAACCAAGCCAAAATGATGCAGGGTAAGTGGTACAAGGTTGCAGGGTAAGTGGTATAAGGTTTGACAGCGGTGAGCAGAGAGCTGTGCTGGTGATGGCAAACTCCCTGCGTCTGTCTTTCTCAATGCTCAGCCCTGCACTTTCATCTTATTAACTGTACCACGGTGAGGGCTGCTGACATTTGGGTTACCTGGCAGGTGAGCTCGAGGGTCATAACACAGCCCATGGACACCCAGGAAAAGCATCACAGCAGCTAGAGCCCCTCTCTCCTGGCCAAGCCATCTCCTAGGCACTTGCCATGCACAGACTTACTCTTATTTCCCCATCAACATTATATTTACGTCCACTTTTTAAAAGTGATTATAATCACTTTTAGTGATTGCATGACTCTTAGTGCTTGCATGACTATAAAGAAGTCCCCCAAAATAAAGTCATCTTGAGTCCTCATAAGCAAAGTGCAGCTTCAGACTAACATATGACAGAGAGACAAAATGACTTCCTTGGGAACTGACCACACTGACAGGTCTATCTTGGAGCCAGAAACTCAGATTATTTGTCAGTGCTTTGCTCCAAGTGCTTTCCAGTGTCTCTCTATCCGTAGCTGCATCCCTGAGTGCATAGAAAGGGGTTTCCACAATGGGAACCCCCAAGCAATGAGTGGGACTGCAAGCCAATGAAAACATTACCACTAAGTCTACTAAAGCTGATCCCTACATTTATACCCATCCCAATGCCTACATTTATATTCAGTTTCCAACTGTTATCCATCCACACTGTTGGAATAATTCCCTGGGTTTGAAGACCTTTCCTTAACATCCACTTCCCCAAGGAAGTCTGCAGTTGGGGTGGAGAATCAGCCAGGAGATGCCCAGGTGCTTCTGACCCCACCACAGGCTCAAGACTCACAGGAACCACATGAGGGAAGCACAGGTGCCAGGTCATTCACCCTTATGAGGAAAGACTAAACGAGCTTGGCCTGCTTAGCCTGGAGAAGAGAACATTGTGAGAGCATCTGATTAACATGTATAAATACCTGAAGAGAGAATGTAAAGAAGATGAGGCCAAGCTCTTCTCAGTAGTGACCACTGGCAGGATGAGAGGTAATGGGTACAGATTGAAATACAGGGAACTTCATCTCCATATGAGGAAGAACTTCTTTCCTGTGAGGGTGACAAAGCCCTGGAACAGGCTGCCCTGAGAGGTAGTGGAGTCTCCTTCTTTGGAGACCTTCAAAACCTGCCTGTCTGCGACCCTGTGCCCCATGCCCATGGAGCAGGGAGTTGGACTAGATAATCCCTAGAGATCCCTTCCAACCTCAACCATTCTGTGATTCTGTGATCCATGGAGGTGGGGAAAAAAGACAGGAGCTCACAAGGATAGTGTGTCTCTAGCTCTTCATGTGAAATTGTAAGATCTCCTGTTAAAGGGCTGTTCAAAGTGGAGGGATAAAGGAAGAGAACGGAGGAAATCAAACAGCATAGTGGTCTGATCATAAATTTCCTGTGATGTTTGATGCTGTTCGCAAAATTCCTGTGAAGTTTCATGGTGCTCATTCAAAATGATTCAGTGCCACAATAAAAAAAATCATCACCCATAGCCAAGATACCACCCTCCAATTTTGCAGTGGCTCTGGTGATGTCAAGGACATGGCTTGATGTCTAATAACATCATCTGAAAATTTGCACACAACTGCTTAAGCTCACTGACCTTCTAACCAACTGTCAGCAGAAAGTAACTCTTCTTTCTTCTTTTTGAAGATGAAATGCACGTTTTCTTCCTGTGCCATGATCTTAAATATATCATCTGTCACATCACTAAAAGATGAACAGCAGTAAAAAAGAGCAGATGTCTTTGGACAGTTGTAATATCATTAGCAGCAAAAGTTTATTTTATGGGATGCTCTTGCATAGTGCTAGGGACTCAGAGTAACAGACAAGGAATCTAACAGTATAGCTATATTTGGGCGCAGATATAAAAGAAAATCCATTTTGGTTAATATAAGAATTTGTTTGGTAGCACATGAAATTGGAGAAAAAAATACACAATTTGATTGGATTGTATATCAAGTAACAGATGTGCAGTTCCAATGCTCTGCAACACATCTATATTCTAGTGCTGTGAAGGCAGACTTTATTTATTCATACTTGAAAACATAAACTAACTTTTTACTTAGCTCCTCAGATCTTAATATTTCACCTCCTGTCTACTGCAGAAGGGCAATGCTATTTCTTTCAAGAAGAAAATGTCAGGATATCACATATGGTAAAAACAATATCCTCCTTCTGCAGGACCGTCTTGCTGCCCACCTTGGAAAGAAAGGCCAAATCTGAACATATCTGAAGTAAGAAACAGGCCCGGATTAATACTTTGCATCAGAACACCACACCTGGACTAAACTCCCAGTTCAAAATCAGTCAGAAATTAATCCACAGTTACAGCTTCATACTCTCTGAAGTTGAAAATCTTGGATTTGACCTAAGGCAGGGTAAGGTTCAGTGCACAAACCTGGATGGAGAAAAATCATCAGTGAGTCCAGCACTTAGGTCCTTGTGCATTTGAAAGCAGATGAGGAAACGTGTGCTGAATGACAAGAGAGTGATGGGATCCATTTCTACTGCATTCTTCCTCTATTTCAGCTTTTGAACTTTACCTGATCACTCTTGAATTATACAACAGAGAAGAAACTCCTTCACGTAACACCTGGTTGAATACTACTTATTGTAATTGCTTGGCAGGAGACCAAAATAGCTCCATTAAAGTCAGGATTTATGCTAACAGTATTGCCATTAGCTGTTGCCATTCAATATCTAAACCCACTTCAGGTACGTGAGATGGTTCAAGCGCCTTGTCACTGTCTTGGAAGTCCAGCATAAATCACTTCAAGCTGATCTGACTCCAGCAGTCACTAGCTGATGATACCTAGGTTTGCTGAGCTGCAGTGGCAGCAGTCTCGGCATTTCTCTTCCAATTTAAGTGTGTTCTGGCTAACCTGGGCCATAATCACACTGTATTTATGCACAGCTGCACTGTTTGTGTTCATGAAACAGATGCATCTAGGAGAAGATCTGTGTCCATCAAAGGCAAGGGTGGTGGGAAGGAGGCCATCATCATGCCAGCTATTCTGCAAATCAGGCCAGTGTGAAGTGGCAACCTACACTCAGCAACACAATTAAGTTGGATTTTCTGAACTTTAAACACAGCGCAGGCTTGACTCAAGCTGTTTGTAAAACATGTGAGTCTATATTAACACTGCCATAGATGGGCTTCTGCACCTAATGGGATGCAGCCTGCAAAATGCTGCTATGGAACAGATAATTGAAACACCAAATGTCTGGTCACTCTGAAAACATAATAGGTTTGCAAACTACTTAGCACACAAACTGCTTTCTACTGGGCTCTTCTAGGAGCTGTAGTCTTAAACAGACTCTGAGCTCTTCTAAGCATCTCTCCTCCAGTGATGGTGTTGCAAACACAACCGAAAAAAAAAAAAACAAAAAACCTCAAGCAAAAATTCTTTAGTAAAAGATACCTCTGGGTTTAATGATTTGTGTTGACATTATAACTGAATATTTGCAATGAAAATTCCTTGGTTTTTTCTCCTTCCATTCATTCCAATTGAGAAACGGGATTGTAGTGCTTCAGACTTACTTTTCTTGGAATATATCAAATTCATTAAATGCAGTATGTTTTGCACTGGCTGAGAATCAGCTCATCTCTCCTGGAATAAGCATTTTTAGTAGCCATCGAGAGAAGTAAGGGTACAAGTGCTATTGACCTCAAACATCAAGTGGGTTCTCATTTTTCTCAGGCTCTCTGGAAAAAAATCTACTTTCTACTGTGTCCTCACGTACTGATTATATTTCCTGACTGAAAAATAGGGGGTTTTGCCTGGGTAGACATATATCTTGCAGCTCAAACAAAGCAAGACGTAAAAGTAGTGGTTAAAGATGTCTGTCAAAAATGACTTTCTAAGTGTTAATGTGGATGAGAACGGTCATCAGAAACCCAAATCAAACACACGCATATCAAGGTTTTCAGTTTGCCCCTGAATTTACTAGACCTGAAACTAAACCAGCTCCTGGTTCCTCCATCAAAAGTGCAATTTCTCCATACAAAGGGCAGAGAGCTCCTTCTAGCTGCACTTCCTACCACAGCTCGTTGAAATGATAATTTTAATAGAAACACATATTTACTAAACAACAGTATTTGTACTTTTGTGTGTGAGCTTATTTCTCTTCCCTATTTCTAGTCATTATTTCATCCTAAAACAGACTATTACGGAGAGCAGAAAATAAGGCAGGCACTCATTTTTCTTTGCTTTAATAATAGATGCTATCTATTTCAAAAGATAAAGATATTTCCTTGCTCTAGGATGTATTCTTTTCTTTGCAGATAAACCGCTGCTTTGTGCCTGACGTCTGCTGCCTTCCAGAAAGCAGATAATGCTGAAGAGATTTAATTAATCTGTGCTGCAGCACGACCCCAATGGAGAGAACATCCAGCCTCAAGGAGCAGAGCTGGGGGCGGTAATTAGAGCGCACCATGACATTTATTCCTAATGCTCTTCTATTGACATGCTCTGTTGACAGTCAAGTTCTCCTCTCTTTGCACTGCCTTACAATGGTGCAGACTTTCCTATATAAAAGAGCAAGGAAAGCTTTTGCTTTTTTACAGTAAATTAAGCCATAAGAGACAAGACAGTGCCAAGGTAGTTGGCACTACCAAGGTAGGAAAGCTCCCGCCAACTATTTGCACCCAAATCGGCACTTTCCTCCTCAAACAGCAGGCTTTGAAGAGATGCTGCCATGAAACACACAGTCTGTGATGGGGAGAAAGCTCAGGTTCCCAGCCCTGCTCCCTACTGGTGTGTGGATATAAGAAAATAAGCAACTGTTTAGTGCAAAAAAATAGACCTAATATTAAGGATGTCCTTGTCTGATCCCTCCATTCCCAGGCAGCTGCTTTGCTCCTGGGTTGGGTACCAAGGCAGGTTCCAGTCTGGGGAAGTCTGAGGTGGGAAGATTCTTTGTTGTGAGTGAGATCCAGACACAAACGAGGTCAAACACTGCCACCCAAGGAAATCTATTGAGCAGCAGAAAGGCAAACAAGCTTTGAGCTAGTCTGCTTTTAATAGTTTTATTTAGCTTTATTTAAATACCTATTTTTAATTATTTAAATAGCTATTATTTAAATAGCTATTTATAATTATTTAAATAAATACTTATTTAAATAGCTTTATTTTTTAACTCTGCATTTTAATAGTTGACCTAAGTCAGTTCTGCCTATTTTTCCTGTATACTCTGTTCCACATCCACAGCAGCAGCTGGAGGCCCCTCTCCCTTGTATGTCAGGGTATCATCTGGGGCAAGGTCAAGAGAACAGGGACCTTCAGGAAGGGGAAGAGGTGCCCAAATACAGCTCTTAAACTCTGACCTCATTCGATATCTCACTGTTAAGTCTGGTCAGAATGACCCATCAGGTTCACAAGTCAGAGGTCAAGGAATTAGAGAAGTTTACTCCACCAAGATGCACCTTGCTATAGAAAACTTTAGAAAAAAAAGCCTGCGGTGGGGCAAGAAGGTAGAATTATTATTATTTGAAATGAACCTTCCTGATTTAGCAGAAGCAGTGCAATAAACCCAGGTAGTTATTTATTTATTTTTTTAAATTTCCTCTTTCTCTCTTCTCTCTCTCACCACAGTCAACATTACCACAGAAATAAATAAAAAAAAAAAAAAAGCCTTTAGCTTTAATTAGCATGCTCTATTTTGAAGAGCCATGTTGTCACAAAGCGACAATTATACCTGTACATGTTAGAAGACAAGTCTGCCATCCAAATGGAGATGGAATTTTCAGATTTGTCATTATGAGTTGTCAGGAAGGAAAAGTGGCACCTGTAGCACTAGAGGCAGCCCAGGTTAGGTATTAATAGCTTAGGAACTAGAGGAAATAACCACTACCATGAACAGCAGCTCCTGCAGGACAAAGCGCCAGAGAAGGTGTCTGCAATACTGGCTGACTGGAATGTAATGAGAGGAGTTACATCCCCCTAAACTACAGGCAGTATCACAGTATAACCTATTTCCAATGGGGTGGGTAAAGATTTCCAAAATTTTGTGGGTAAAGATGGTTCAACGGCCTCATTCCTGCCCAGCTCCTACGCCTAGGAGAACATCCTCTACGCTCTGCTCAGTTTATCTTCTGGCATCCCACTGATTTCCAAAGCACGCTAATAAAAAGCAGCAAGCCAAGTGCACACAATTGCAGTGTAATTAGATATTATGGAGCAAAGAATTTCAAATGAATATCGTAAGAAAGTCATCTTTGACTTTCTACATAACATCTTTGCTGCAATTTTTCATATGATAGAAAAAAAGAAAAGCATTCGATTTCTTGACAACTGCTATGATTTTGCCACAATTTATTTCACTAATCACCCAGATGCCATTAGCACTCTGTAAGTGGATCCCTGCCTGCCCTGTTGTGCTCTCCTATTCCTTTTCATCCTTCATGGAAACTGTGTGTTTTGAATCAGGGATTTCTCTTGTCTGTTTTGTTTACTCCAGACCCTGCCCTCACATCAAAGAAATTATAACTACACCACCAATCAGCTAAGATTACTTTAACTTGGGTTAAAATGAGAAAAAAAAACATGACTACCATGACTGTAGTACTGGGGTATAGGAGGGGGCTAGAAGGGCTTTTTTTGTTGCTGCTGTTCGATTTTAAGCGCAGACAATTTAAAACAAACAGAATCTAATTTCAGGATACAAAGGTTTGTCTGTAATTTGCTCTGCTCTTTGCCATTACCTGAAATGACTGACTTACATGAAAGGTTTCTGTCATGCAGAGGGCTGATGAGAGTCTGATGCGCTGGGAAACTCAGGTAACTCAGCTAGAGAAGTTGAATGAGGCCAGTTAGCCTGGGCTTGGCCAGAGCCAATCTCCCAAATGGTTCGTGTTTGGCTAATTTGGACCACGGGTGTCGTGCATGCCAGTCTGCCAGCACATGTCCACATCAACGCACCTTTCTCTTTTCTCCAGGGAAAACAACTGTAAATAGAGCATAAAACATAAAAAAAGAGAAAAAAAAAAAAAGCATTAGCTCCGTTAGCATAAGACTACTGCAGGTCTTTATGGAGGAGCCTGTGGATCATGCTAAACTCTTTCAAAACCTAACATCTAGCTCTACACCCACTTCAATGAAAGTATCTTGAGATCTTGTCTGTATGCTTTACATAATTAAACAAAATGCAGTAACAATAATAACACCACCAAAATGGAACAAAAACACACACACTCACACCCCAGAAGACCCTCCACATCCCCATTGCCACCCTCTCAGTGTAGCTATTCAGGAGCCTGGGTTCCCTGCTCCTGGAAATCCAAAACTAATACCTGTCCTGAAAACTCAGAATCAAGTTTCTCACAGTTGGCTTGTCACAGGTTGTCCTTGTATTAGACTTCAACTAAATTCAATTACACCATGTTCTCCTTGCTGCCATGAGATGAATGGCAGGGCTAAGATGAATGAACACAACTGCTGAAGCTGATTGATCCTAACACGCAGGCAGGTTGATTAAAGTGTCCAGGAGCAAAATGAGGAATAGGATCCATCTGTAACTACTAGTTGGGCCCTCAATTAAATGCTGTTTTCACCAAATGCCAAGAAGCAGTCTGAATCCTGTTGGTTTTGCAAGCAAGTGCAGCGCCAAACTGAAGTTTAATGAACTGAAAAAAACCACCCTTATTTTTACACCACTCCACTTAGAGATTTTTTTTTTTCTTTTTAATATGTTACTACAAACTACACATTTAGTCCATGTATTTTCAGAATGGGAGTCCACATCCCAGCTATCAGCCTAAAATTTTAACCACTCTTCTCAGCCATCCGTGGTTTCTTCTGCATTGCTAACACCACCGTTTCTGGCACTGCTGGCTTATAAACTTCTGTCTCATGCCAAGTGAACAAGTGTCATTTTACCTCCGAGTTGCCAGCCCATTTGTCTTCTCCTAGAACATCCCATTCTCCAAACAACCCCGCAGAGTAAACACCTTTTTCCAGGCACCATATATTGCATCAATGCTCACAAACTCGCACACATGAAGACCATATAGGTGGGGCTTGTGCATTCCCAACCCCAAACCCTAGGTTCTGCTAGGTTTTAGTGGCTGTAGTTTGCCAGGACCTACTGTGATTCCCCTCCACTCCGAAATTAGGTAAAGCAAGACATAACTGATCAGGTCTCAGTGTTATATTTGTCAACTTGCCTTTGCTCTCTTAATTTGGAGCCTAAAGGGTGGTTTGAAGTGTTCTTCTCTTACCCTATAGACGGTGAGTCGCAATTCCAGTAAGTCTTTTAAGCACTTTATGCTATCATGTGTAGCTTCCAATTCTGGTATGTTATGGTATTCACAAATCAGCCAGAAACTTAAAAAAAAAAAAAAAAAAAAAAAAAAAAAAAGGAAGAATTTAGGTCAATTTTTTTTGCCAAAGCTGAAAGGCTCATTTTAAAATACATACTATGTTTTGCAAGGAAATTTTGACTTTTCACTTTTATATGATTTTTATTTTGGGCCTCCAAATCAAAAAGCTAAGAAAATACATTTTCATTTGAAATTAAAGAAATGTTCTTTTCTTCCTTCAGTTTGAGATTGGTGTTAATTCATTTCTCTTTTTTTATTATCATTATTTTGCAAATATTCCATTTTCCTGCAAATTAGGAAGAAAATATATTTCCTGAAGTTCGCCTTCCACAATACTAAAACTGTATTTTACTTTGTCCAAACAGATCTTTGGAAAGAACAAAAGACCACGATATTTATGGACAATGAATTTGAAGAGATTTTTGTCTTGTGAAGACGCAGTTAAAAATAAACAAGAACAAAAACCCCTTCCCAGGAGCCAGTGCCATTGACTGCCGTTGACTCTTCCTGAGTGACACCTGGACATCGGGGAACCAAATTCCCTACAAACAACTAACACACATTCCCTGCAGCAGGAATCTAAGCTCTGTATGTCATTAAATGCTGACGCCACTAATTGATTAAAACCTAGCAGAAGGTCAAAGTGCAAGCATATAACATTGCCACATCTTATTCAAGACGACAGAAGAGATAATTTCCTCATTTCCAGTCATAACTCAACTATTTGTATGATATTTAAGCCTGCATTTGCATACATTCTTATGTGACGGATAACAGCTATATGAGTGGTATGACTTGCACTTTCACAAACTAAATTATTTATCCTCACTACAAGAGTTAAGTTTTATTCGCCATTCTTCAGCCATCAGGGAAAAAAAAAGAAAAAAATTACATCCAAAATTATGCAAATTGACACTCCTGATCTTTTAAAATATGGCTGGAGGTTTTTGACATATATCACCAAGATCACCTCTGTACATCAGAAAAACACTAGCGTGCTGTCTATCTCATTTCCATTTTATAGCCTGTGCACTGGCACAGACGCATTATATTTCAGAAATATATAGCAAGAAGGCTTGTAATTTACTCTCATGTGCAGAATATGAAGTAAGGGTTCAGAGACTCCTTCTTAGGGCTGTTCTTCAGGGTAACTTTGATCAAACAGACAACCTATCTTTTCATTCCAAGATTTATGGGACGTACGGCTGCACCCAGCCTGCAGAGAGACCGTTCCAAGCACAGAGAGCATTTCATGGAGGAAGCTCCTAGGGCGGACTTGGGTGCACACGCTCTTGCTGGGAGGGAATGTCGTGGAGCTGGGTTGAGGTACTCACCTGGAGGAACTTCCCAGCCTCTGGGGATGCCCAGGAGAAACGGGGAGTCCTGTCTCCTGGGCAGGACATCTGCTTTCACTGTGAGAAATAAGAGACTTCCACAAAATTAAGGATATTTGGTGTCATAGGAAAAAGTAGCTCTTTGTTTTCCAAGCCCTAAGGGCTTTTAGACTGAGATCTTCTGCCCCATGTTTGCCCTGGCTCTGCGAATTCCCCATGAAGGGATAAGTGGATTATGAGATACCCAATTACCAAAGAGGAGAGCACAAGAGGTGGGAGTGACGAAGTTAACCTCTCATATTACAGGACTGAAATGCCAAAGCCAGCATATCATTTTCACAGTACATTTTTTTCCATTGTGCTAAAACCAATAGTCAAGCAGTTGCAAAACCAATGCTGCTTTTCAGAGCCCTGAGTAAATCTTCAAGCTACTGAGAAGGGCGCAAATCCTGCCATCAGCATCTGGCCTAGCCAGAATTGATTCAAACCTCTAAATCACCATGAAAGAAAAGATTTGTCCTTGAAATCACCTGCCAGATTGAATGGCTAGTGTTTCTGTAGGCAATGGGCCTCCATCTCAAGTGTGGTGGGACCAGTGCAGGGCTGCTGCTGGTGGCCTTCTCTCTTAGGAAGGCACCACTGCTGCCCCTGACTAACAAAACTCAGCAACATAAGCCAAAAAGAGTGCCTACATTCGAGCTAATTCGGTGCTCAGACATGAACGCAGCAAGCCCTGCAACCCAGGGCCCAGTGCAACCATACCTGCTTAACAAAAGCGTTATGAGAATTAATTAATTCATCTTTGCAAAGCACTTTGAAAGATTAAGGGCTGCAATTAAAGCCCTTGGCTCGTACAAAGCTGAGACAACAAAATGCTTTGGCAGAAGACAATAGCTGATAACTTTTCATATTAGTGCTGCCGCTTTGAAAAACCGCTCAGGCAGTAGAAAGTTAATGAACTGCTTTCTAAAAGGAACACTATAGCCTGAATGGAAGAAAACAAATGCAGAAGCACGCTAAAAGATCCGGAATCCCTGACCAGCTGTAGGAAGCATGCAGAGACCACACCTGCCTTCGAGGGAAAGACGAGGTCTTGGCTTTGTAAGCCACTTCCCAAGTCCAGCAGAGCTTCTAGAAAGTCACTTCTCTTTCTAGTGTCTAGACATTGAAGAAAGATGAATCATAAGGCAGCTACTACTGTCGCTCTGGTGAAAAAGCTGTAACACGGGGGAACGTCGGTGCTGGCTGGGAACTGCGTCGAAACAATCGATGTGGCTTCGGCTCCATGATTGAAACCCTGCTCACTGCACGGCAAACACAAAGCCATCCTTTCATCTGCTCGCCGTAGTGAGACTCCAGTCACTAAATTTGCCCTGGGAAAGAAAGCAGATTGTTTCTCTTTAGGAGGAAAGCTTTCTACAGACAGAGAGAGAAGGAGCTCAAGTAATTTGTTCTGTTATCAGTATTTTGATAGTTTGCAAGCAGGCAAGTGGCAGAGGTTGATGTGGTGAATCTCGAATAGCACAATGACTATAAAACTAAAAGGATGCAAATACCAAGGATGCAACTACAAATATATGTGCAAATATACCCTGGCATTGTTTTATTCCCTTCCTGCCTGCAGAAAGGACAGAACTGGAAGATTCCTCTAAGATTAATGGAAATCCAGCACCAAGATGAGCGGCACCAACCTGTCTTGCATCTTCCCCACTCCCTAGGCTCCCAGCACAAATTGTGTAAGGGGATGATTCAGCATTTTGCAACCTGAAAATCATCCAGGAGAGAGCTGAAGAAACTTGATATCCCACCTAACACTAAGTTATGGCTTTGCTTAGCCATAGCTATCTATAGTAAGCTATGGCATTGCTTACATTTTGTGTTGAACTCTTAGCTTCTGTCAGCTCAAATAAATTTGTGAGGGCAAAACAAGGGGCATACAACTGCAGCAATGAAGTATACAGGGGAAGGTAACTGGTCGCAGATGGAAGAGTGTAAATGCCAAAGACGAAAGGAGCATCAGGCCATTTGGAAGTGCCCTTAGCACACTCCGAAGTAGCCAAATAGAAACCAGGATGCCACTAGAAAACCTGAGCAACCACATCCCTGCACACTGAAGTGAACCTGAACCACAAACAAATAACACTACCCTAGTTTCTAAGTAGTATTAAATTGTTATACATCTGTTTCAGTGTGGTAGGATTCTCTAAGAGCTGTATATGAGGTTATTCACTGCTTATAACACACCAATTATCTGCAGGAGCTGCTCAGCACTATCCACCAACTAATTTTACAGACCAAGTCTATTGTTCCCTATTTTGCTATTTGATTTATTATGCAGACATGCAGTGCACTAAGACTATAAGAATATACTTAGCATTGGTAAAGATTACATTCCTTCCAGGCTGCAAGAGGAGCTACCACGCCGCCTCCTTAGAGCCCCCAACATTTATACAGCCTGAGGAGGACTCCTCAGGGAATGCTTTGGCTCCCACACCAGCTTTGGCTACAGCAGCAGACACGGGTTACACCATCAAGTCCTTCCTCAGGAGCTCAGCAAGTCGTAACGAGCAGAACGGCCAGACAGCCACAGCAGCAGCTCATCTTTCCCTAGGGCTCTAGAGGATGCTGCCATCCAGTAAAGATGGAAAAATAGTGGTTTGGCACACACAATTTAAGACCTATTACCAAACAGCTGCACATCCTTCACGTTTTTATTGACACAGCTATCATGGGCTAGTAAATTTTCATTAGCTCTACTTAAAGACATAATGATCATGCTGTGTGTTTATGTTTTCTAGAACAAGCCTAGAAAAATGCATAGCCATTTATGCATGGATATGTAGGTACGTCATGCATTATATGCCGTGCAATCTCCCCTACCTTTTGAAAGCCTTGTGAAAAGACTCACAGAGACCACTTCTATCTTAATGGAGAAACAATTTATCCTTTTTAATCATTCCTTCATTACGTATTTGAGAATACCAAGTATCCATCACTGATAATAGCTTTGCGATTTGGATACCTGAATGTCTAGACAAAATCCTAAGCCATGCAGGAACTGGAATTTGCACTATGCCTACACTGAATTCAGAATAAGGATGACCTGCCAACCGTCTAAATATTCCTAAAAATACATATTTGTATTTTTACAAATTACAAAAGTCATTTTCTCAATTAAAACAGGATACTTTTAAAAAATACTCACATTGCATTTTAGCATCTAAGTTTCAAAATCAAAAACAAAACAACAATAACAAAAACAAACCCTCAAGCAAAAGGCTACCTCTTAATGAGACAGAACTACCTCATTTTGATTTCTTTTATAAACAGAGCTTGATTGAAGTCTGAATGTTTCCACAGAATATTTTGCTCTGGTTGAACAAGCAGTTTCTCTTGGAAAAAAAATTGTATTTTCATTTCTGTGCAGACTGGAGAAATTGGTATTGCTCTATTAACTTCTATGATTTACAGCAAGTGAGGAGCTCGCCTGTAACTGCAGCAATCTTCTTCGGTGTCTCCTGGACACGTTTGAAGAGGAAAGGCATTGCCCAGTGACAGAGCATACATTTTGGGAAGACTGAGAACAGCGGATGGGCAGTAAATTACTTTATATTAACAGGCTTTGTTTCAATGTCAGTCTCGGCAAGCAGAGCAGAAGATAAGCGTTGGGAAGCGCTGTTCCAATACTTCCACAGACGACTACCAAGCTATTTGCTTCACAAAATGTCCTGCAAAATGCTGCAGATACCTGGCCCCAAGAGGCAAGCAGAGTCGCTGCACGCCAAGCTACTGCTGCTTGGGGAAAGCTGAGTCCAACAGTATTCTCTATTCCAAGGAACACCAACGAGACTGGTGGTGCCCTTTGAGGGCTCTCATGCCACAATGTCCCACTCAGCAGGGATTCAACAAGGAGTCTTAGAAGATTCAGGTCTCCTCAAGATGGAGCTTACTGGTTTATGGTGGCGGTAGCCCTTGTAATCTTCTTCTTTTCTGAGTATATCTTTTGTTTTATAATAAATTTAATAATTTTATTAGAAAACCCCTTTTTTTCTTACTCTGTGTGTGTCAATAAAAGTGCATTAAATCTACTATCTATCTGGCATCACTGGGAACACCAATAATGAACTACTCTTAAGTTCTACCTAAGAGCTGACAGCAATTTCTGGCTTCTTCAGCACTATCTTGGGCTTGATGGGATGAAAGTGAATTGCTAGGAAGCATGCCTATGCAAGTGTGGGCACTGACCCACATATTAAATATGCAAAATTAAAAGAATATATACATATGACCCACATATTAAGAAATGGAAAATTTAAAAAAAAAAATGAAAAACTGGCTCAACTGCAAATAAACTGCACAGTTTCAAACACGCATTAGGCTAGAGGTAAACAGAGGAGGTAACCCTACTCTTAAAGCCAGATTTTGCTATGCTTGTTCACAGAGGGATTGCTCCCACCTTAAATCGCTGGGAAGATGCATCAGTGAGAAAAATCATTATGCCTGATATGATGATGATATCAAGCTAGCAGAGACACTGGAAAATAGCATTGGAGTTCAAAATGACCCTAACAAAGTGATATAGGCTGGGAAAGAAAATCAGAAAACAACAAAATGAAAAATTAAAAGTCTAGAAAAAAAGGAGCTACTAGTGAGTTATGCTTAACATAAAAGGAAGCCTTAATGGGAGCTATAACACTATTCAAATGTAAAACACTGCTGCCAAGGGGATAGGAATAATCTGCCTTCCTCCAAAGTCAGATTATTTAGAGCAAATATTTAAGGCTGCAGGAGAGAAGTTATGTGATTAACTGCAGCAATAAGGATTTAAGGAAAATATGGGGAAAAAATATTTACTTGAACCTGCTGAAGAAGCTGCCTAGGAAGGACGAATGAGTAAATCCCCTGTATACGAGATCCAGTAGGACAGATAGAGATAGGAAGGAGCAGTCAGGAACAATAAAGATTAGAGGTAAAGATGAGTGTGGATCTCTCTCCCACTTATTGCAAGCCCCAACCTTAGAGCTCTCTGAATCCATAAAGCCACTTGACCACCCTGCAGACACAACCACAATCATTAAAACCTTTTTATGCTTATGGTTCCTATGGGAAGATACAACAGCAGCTCCAATAATATGAATGGACCGTTTGTCTCCAAGTGTGAAGAGGAGCATCGTTGTTTCAAAGCATGCCCAAGGCAGAAGATAAGCCCCTAAGCAGAGAGTAGTTATATAGGACTAATTTATATATATTCTAGCATCAAGTTCAATGGTTCCCTGTCTTGCAATAAAGTGCAGCATCATGAGGGACCTACAGTATGAGTTGGCTGGGTTACACAAGACAGCATCTTATAATAGCCTCCATAAATTCAAAAGTTGCATTGCTATTAATATGACACAGTACTAGACAATTTGGCTCAGAGGAGAAGGCAGGATATTTCAATGAAAAAGGATCTTTGAAATACATGGACTGCATCTCCACTTCAGATTCTTGAGCATAACACCAGCATGACTACCAGGTTCACTCCTTTGACTTAAGTAACCCAGAGTTTAATGAGATTGCCTCTAAGTAAAATAAGTATATTTTTTATCATGAGAGAGAGAGAGAGAGAAACAAAAATCAGTCAAAAATTTCTCTAAAAATTAGTATTAGCCTATATTTTTGTCTTTTTTTTTTTTTTTTAAGTTAGAAGGAAATCCATTCAGTCATTACTGAGTTATTAATTAAGGGAGGTGGGGGAAAGGTTCCTGCCATCACATTATTAGTCATTTGTATTATTAAATTCCAGTTAGGAAGAAAAAAATAGCGCTTTCCTTGCTAGGACTGAGTGGTAGTGAATTTTTAATCCTGTGAAATAAACCAATTCATTCAGTCATATATAAAGCATAATTTTACCTTGTTACTTCAGAAAGTTTGCTAGCTTCCTTTGAATTATTAGATGGACAAGTGCACAGGGGTTGGGCACTACAAAGTGCCCAACGGGTACTTTGCCCTAGTACAGGTACTAGGTACTACAAAGAAAAGTTTACAAGCCAGACCAAAGCTCTTCCTTTTATTTTTAAGGTCTTTCCTTCTTTAGCCCCTCCACTCCTATCAGTGCCAGATGTGACAGAAGCCTTTTTCCAGTGAAGGCTACCCAAGATCATAGAGATCATGCACTAAAAAGTGTAATACCTGTGATGATGCTTTCAACTTGTCTTGTACTTGACTGGTGTTGGCATTTCTACAGATACTGCTCATTTCTGAAAGCTTTAACTGTGGTCATATGCAAATGGTTAAGAGCTTCTGAGGACAATATTTCTCCTTCTAGCAGTACTCTTGCTCACAACTTCCATGCCATCATTAAGTACCCCAATCTAAAATGAAGTATCAAATATTAAGTATTCTGATAAAGTATCAGAAACCTCACTCTTCTCCTACTCCAGTTCAGCTAATTCAGATAACAAGAAAACAGTACGTACAAGTCACGCTCCAAATTTCAGGAGCAACTACGAGAGCAATGTAATGTGCCATTAATGCTGACTAAATTGTCGTTTTACTGGGGTTAAAAAAAAAAAAAAAAAAAGGCATCTCCAGCGTAAAGCAGTTGTTTCACATTGGCAAACACAATATGGAAAAGTCACTTCACTGCTGCTAACAGCATCTCTGTGAAACATATACTGTGCTAACAGCATCTCGGTGAGATAGATCATAAACTTCAATGGGAGTCATGCACCCTATACAGCCCCCTATCTTCATAGCAGATTTACTCTAATGCAAACACATACAAAAGAAAGCAAAAAGTTGGACAAATATATTTTTAACATGCAAATGCTAGCAGAGAGACAAACTCTAACAAAGATCACTCCTTATGGCTCAACATAAAATGCATTTCCCAGAATATTTTATTTTGGAGATTTATTACAGATAAGTTAGAGTGATTTATTTCTCTAAAGTAAGTAAGCTTCTGTTGACACAAACATCTCATAACTCAAGAGCTTCAGCAATCCCTCGAGCTAATTTCGAGAGAAAATGAAATTAAGGTATGTTAGTTATAGACAAAGAGCATGGGCAAGGCTCATAGAAGGGAATTAATTGAAAAACTGTATGTCATTGACTTTCCCATGCTCAATTGCTTCTATAGTCACTTGAATCTTTTGATGTCCTTTCCTTCAGAGCTCATATTTGCCTTAACTATGGTTTGTTGCATTAAAATGTCAGCTTTATCAAATGTAAAATTCTGCAGATAATTTTCACATAGGAAAGCATGATTGCACTCTGCTACTTCAGACCAAATAAGAGCTGTTACATCACCTCTCTCTGAGGCAATAATAGCAAACAGGTGAAAAGGGTAAAAAAAAAAAAAAAAAAAAAAAGGGAGGGAAATTGGTGAAAAAAATATTTTCACCAATTCGTTTTTAAGTAACCCACATATTAGAATATGTCCCCCCTTGCACAAAATGGCTTAGTAACGTAAGTAACGGCTTCTTCTGCATCGGACTTGCCAGATGTCCTTCTGACATTTGCACCGCACAGGATAACCACAAGGCACTAGCTTTGTGCTAGAACCACAAGCTTTCACACCAAAAAACCCTCTTTCCAACACAGCAAACTGCAAAACCCACCAATGTAAATGAAAACACAGTTAACACAGAGATCAGTGATGTCTCTCACCATCCCTCCCTTCATCTCCTTGATCAAAGCCCATTAACAATGAAAACTTTGCTTTTAACTTGGATCTACAACCAGACTGCAGGTACCTCAGATGTATATTATATATGTATATGTATACATACACATATATATATATACCCATCTATCAGTATATCAGTTCCAAGGAGGACTGGCTGCAGCTATGTTTCTAGCACAAACACTAAAATTTAATATAACCTTGGTGCAGAACACTACCTTGTCATCTTATTCAGTTCATCCAGATCTTGTTCTTCTATCTTACGCAGGAGGAAAAAAGAAGGAAAATGAGGAACATACTAAAAATACTTTATGGAAAACCAAAATGTGAAAGAAAAAAAAAGAAAGCTCTTTACAGATATTTTGAATTCTGGTCACCAACTCACTGGCAGAGTCCAAACTGCTATAAATGAGCATAGAAATCAGGTCAGGGATGTTAACTGATACAAGTGAAAACTGTTGCCATCTGAACCCTAGATCCACTTGATATCACAAGACAGCCTCAATACTTCAAATAAATAACAAAAAGTGCCATTACAGAAAAAATGCATGAAAGCAGCAGTTTTCATGCAATTCTCCCTATTCCATTCTCAGAGTACAGAATCAGGAATGAGACCAGACTCTTTCCAGTCCATGTCAAGTGTCCTCACTCCATACACAAGGCTGAAAAAGACTGATTTGCTGCCCGGTCCCTAGACATCACTGAATTCTCTACAATAACAGGCAAAAGATGAAAAATTCTCATGCTAATCAGACAGGAATGATTTTGAATTTTACCACTTCTCAGTAAGAGTAGCTAAATCCAGAGCTAATACAAATCCTCAGAGCAGCAAGAGCAAATCTGATTTATACTAGTTGACGAATAGTCTTGTGAGTTTATTTTGCTTAGGAAAAAAAAACCAGCAGTACTGCATAACTAATAGGATATTCTACTTTGATTTGTTCCCTAATTAGTTTTCAAACTTACACAGTTGCTAGTCCCCGATGTCTTCACTCTGAATTTTTAACCATCTTTAAGCTGAAGATGAGCTCTAATACAAACCCTTCAATTTGAACATGACATTAGAAAAGGCTTGAATTTTTCCAAAAGCTCCCTTTAGCATTAAAAAGAATGCTCAAAATACTTTTTTTAAAAAACATCTCCCCTTTTGATTTTCAGATGCATCTTTCTAAAACAACTCCAAAGATCACCACCAAATTAACAAGCCTCAAATGTGTAGCTGGGCACAGGGCAAGTACATCAGCTAGGATTGCCTGCCAGGCGCTTGAGCTCCTGACCACGGAGCACGTGTGATGTTCCTGATGCACCCCACAGTACCTGGATGTTTCCTACTGCAGCCTCAGCACACAGCAGATATTTCACAGGTTCAGGGTGGAATAAGGAGGCCGGAGGAAAGGGCTTGCAACTTCGCCTCGCAACTGGAAGACAAGGAGAGAAGGTTTAGTGACTACATACAGGGGAGTTCCTCACATGGGAAGGACATGTTGCCTGCTGGGCTGCAGATCTCTCTGCTCCCTTTGTGCAAAGGGCTTGGGGAGGCACTTGCAAGCAATTATATTCCTCAATCGGGCAATTCAGACTCTTAATATTGAGAAAATTCATTAATTTAATTCATGTCTCACAGACATGAAACCTCTGAAACAAACAGCTTCAAACAAGTGATTGTGATGGACTTTAACGAGCACTTCCTCTCATTTGTGCAAAATACTCCCCAAATCCAAATGAACCCATTAAAGAAAATTAAGCAGGACACCTCTCTAGTCTGTCAAAAACACCACATATTAAAAGCAAATTGACCTGCTGGTGCACAGTAGATGTGATCATCTTGTTCCCCAATCTTTGCCATGGTCTCAAAGGATTTTTCACTCAAGAAGACAGAGATCCTCACTGCTCTGCTAGGTGGGCATCCCTTTGCTGGGGGAAACCCACAGACTTCTGATCTCTCTGGCAAAAAATTGTCTCTCTTCCGTGTCCTGCATCCTGACAATGTCCTTCCATGTCCTGACAAACCAAATCCTGACGAAGATCACGATCTGATTGCCTAAAATAAACCTGCTTGTACAAATCCTTGCGTGTGATCCACAACAGAAACAGGTGAGCGCTGTTTCCTGAAACTTATTGTCCGTTGCTGCAGCTGACTTCTGTAATAACTTCTCAAGGAAATGCAGATAAGCCCTTGTAATTCCAATTGCCCTTTATTTTAGAGCTTAATTACAGTAATATGAGACTGTCACGGAACGATAATTACAATTTATTTAAACATCGATAAGTAAACATTAGATTTTATTTTCCTACTGTGAAATGTATCTAACCTAATGGACTGATAATGCCATTTAATTGTATGCAATCAAAGAAACGGGGTAATTTTTGTCAGTTATCGTAAAACGGCAACGTCTGCTGTATCAACAGATATTAATTCCTTCCAAAAACAGCTGTTATTTTTAGGAATTGTCATTTTCCACTCCTCTCAAAGCACACTGCCTTTGGATCTGTACACAAGAGGAGAATCTTCCTAAACATGCCTTGTTTTCCAGACATCCCAATTGTTTACTAGTACTACTTTGTTGATTATCAAAATAAAGATGATTCTGCAGCAGATTTGCCAGCTTAATACTTTTAACGAGGTGCTGAATGCAGTAGCTTGGGGTCAGTTTAAGATTTCAGCTTGAAGAAAACACAACAATTGGATTGAGCCTTAGGGTAGTCTGAATTTTAAATTCCACTCTGGAAAAGTTAACAGGAGACCTTCTCTGAATCCCACCCAACAGATGGTGGTTCTCTTTTTGCTAACACCCTCGAGTCTATTTTAGGATAAGAATTAAATAAATTTTTAATCGGGAGGAGGAAGAGGCCAAGAAGAAACAACAGCACAGGAACTGAAATTAAAGATACGAATAAACAATAAGGAAAGTGAG
>JAVCKT010000386.1:0-13229 GCA_032273925.1 Rhynchotus rufescens | reverse complement strand
GGCCAACATTCCAGTGATTTTCCATCCAGAGAATTAAGTTCAGGTGAGTCTATTAGCTTCAGCATAGCCCTCAGCTGGATCCAATCTGATGTGATACCGAGCACCTCACTCTGCATGTACTTGTCTTGCACCAGGTTTAAGGAAGCCTAATTAAAAAGCAAAGTTGCCCACAAATCTGGGCTTTATATAACACAGAAGACACTAGGTAAAAACAATTGTGCTGGGGCTATAGACAAAAACATATTCCAGTGAAAGATCATTAGGACTCCAGAGTCAGATACTCAGGAGCTAGAAGCACTATGTTGCTCACACAGCGTTAATTTACAATATACCCTCTTTTGCATACCCATTAAATTATAGGTAATTATATAAGCACATACAAGTATGTCCACAGTTTACAGTCTTTAAGACCTTGGCTTTTCTAGTCCCCAGCAAATAAAACCAGTATCTCCAATAACACATTCAAAAAATGGAACTATTAAAGTACTCTGGTCAGCGCACAGTAAATAAAGGCTTCCATTTTAACAAAGTCCTTATTTGCTCTCACTATAAAACTATACTTTCTAGCTGCCAGGTTTTGAATGCTATGCAACCATCTTCCACAAAGGATAAAAAAAATAGGAGATTTGGAAGAATCCGCTGCTCCATGCTGATCTTGCCCCCAAAAAGAAGAAAGAGCGGGAAAATCAGAAATAAAAACAAATAAAAATCCATCAGCACTACCTCTATTCCTGAAACAGATTTGACTTGCAGTCTTGCTGCTGAGGTATATCACACAGCATACAGTTTTAGCAGCTACTCCAAGACCTTACAGTATTGTTCTCAGCTCAGTGGGTTTTTAAGGCATCGTAAACAACTTCAGAGTATCAATACTTCTATCTCACAGGTTATTAAAAAAAAAAAGTACAGGAAAAAAGGATTAAAATATCATTGGGAAGTTCTGAAAAGCTGCCTGAGTCAAAAGACAACATTTTCCCAGGTTTCAGTATCACATTCCAGTCATTAAGCCAAGTTGATCTGCAGACAGTTCAGGTGCATTGCTAGCAACGCTGCTGTTGCACAGTTGGCTCCGTTGTTTAGCTGGAGCAAACTACTGTGGAGTTAGCTCAGATGAAGGCAGATGATCAATATTCTAGTGGGGCAGAGCAATTATATCATCGCTGCTGAGTTTTCTACTTGAGGCAGAATTTACAGACCCAATGGTGAGCCCGTTCACAACAAGACCGCCACTATACTTGGTGAGAGGATTATAACCTGAATCACCAGCTCTATAGTAACTTAAGCGTTATCCTTACTAACATCAGGAAAACAGCCAATGATTACTCTACTGGCAAAAAACAGTGAAAAAATAATGTTTGACATGGTAAACTTATCTCCTGTGCTTTTGAAGCAGTGTAAGAAGAAGAATCAACCCTTTCTCTGCTCTATTTTCCCTGACTTTCACTTTTTAGAAGTAACACAAATAAAGATATTTGTGGAAAGGGTGAAGGCGACCTTATTTCTCATAGGTTATTAGAAAGAGGAGATTAAATACACACCTGCTCTCCCTCCCCACACCTTTTTCTTGTTTCAGTCATTGCTGTTACAGGGACACACTACTTGGTCATATCCACATGAACCTGGGCCACACAGCGCTTAAAAAGCAGCACCATTGAGTAATCAGTTTTTCAGTGTTCCCTCTGGATGTTGTTTACTTGATTACGCAGCCAACCCTGGAAATACAACACTACTAATGAATGAAATCAGTAACTTGGTTATTTTAGCACACTGAGGAGGTGACCATTTGAAAGGAGTTTTATAAAACATTAACCATTATTATATTACCTGAAGGGAAGTCATCCACCCAATGATAATGCAAGAGTACCAGCCTGACTCTAACCAGCACCAGCATACTTCCATAAAAGCCTTCAGGGTTTTATTTTACAAAGCTTTGCCTCTGCTCCTCCTCTGTGACAGCGTTTTGAACAGTGTCACAAGGCTGACCTCTGCTGGGTCATAAATTACCAAGCAGCCACACAGGTAAGAGAGACACAGAAACTAAAATCTGGATGGCCATTAAGAAAGAAAAAGGAAAGGATCCTTCCATAAAACCCCAAATATTTCCCATAGATCTCAACATCAAAAGCATATTGCTCTTTACATACTCTTGCACAATAGCAGAGCTAATGTTTTATAAAAAACTCTAGTCATTAACAGTCCTCCATCTTGTGCTCTCACCTTTATTGGCTGCAAACACAGAGCTACTGCTTTGGTGACATTAAATCTAAAACCAGCAGCACCTGTAAGCTTTGTGTAAAGTCACAGCACAAAGTGTTGCTTAAGTACAAGGCCATATCCTCACAAGAGTAAGTACCAATATCATAAAAGTAAAAGATATACAAACACATGGACATATTTCATGTATGGGGCCTTATGTTGACCTTGGCAGCCAGTAGTGCAAGGAGAGCCCACCCTTTCTTCTGGGAGCAGCCTCAGGAAGCGCTGCCAGAAACTTCTCTCACCATCACTCCTAAGGGCTCACAGAGCCTCACAGCAACTCAAACTGCTCTTGTAGCATAGGAAAATATAAAAAGTCAGCACAGGAAAAGCAGCTTTAGGTTCATATTAAGACAAGAGATAGTTTAAGCTCCTTTGGGTGCCAAGAATTTTCTTTCCTAAATATCAGTTTTGAAAAATACAGCACAACATAATCCAGAATTTAAAAATAAAAGAAATAACCTCCCCCCCCAATAACCCATAAACTTAAGGTAAACATTTTAAAATCTACTTACTTTACTTATAAAGCAACAAAAGCTGTATTACTCATAGCAGCCACTGGACCACATTTCCATGTACCCGATTCCTCTCTCATTTCCCAAGGGAGTAAGAGGAACAGAGCACACCTACCTCACCCTGCCAGGGCAGGGTAGGACTGAGCTTCCTTATCCCCAGCAGCAGCTGTGCCTTGGCAACCCCACACCTGACCCCTCTTTGCCTTAATCCACAGGGGTTTAGCTGGAAAACAAAAGTAGCCAATACCCATTTCTTTAGTTGCCTCAGCAGTCACGGAGCAATGACAAACCAGCTGTTTCACATCACCTCCTGAGTATCAAGTCACTGAATGAAGATAATTAATTTCAGCCGACATGTGTCTCACATGCAAAAACCCACAGCATGCAAACAGAAGGGCCCTAGGACTTTGTCTGTCCTCCCACATATCACAAGTTTTTATGCTTCCCCCTCTGCTCTGAGCTCAGTGACTTGGGTATCAGAAAATACCCTTCAGACCCTTACTCTGAAGGTACCAAGAAAAATTAAAATTCATCACATACCCATCTTTCGGTACCGCAGTGTTAAAATAAAGTCTCCTTTTTTTAAGTGTATCAAGCTTCATCTTCTGAGAATAATGTTCTAAGTGAACATTATTCTTTTCTTGCCTGGTTTCTTTGCTGCTTACCCACATATGTGCTTCTTTCTGCACTTCCACAAGCCAATCAAGTGACCTCCTGTTCTTGTTTCTCATAAATGGTTAAGACTGTGCAGTGATGCAGTCTCTCGGTCTAAGGAAAATAATTTTGAATACTCACATTGCATCCTCTACAGTTTTACAAAAGCCTGCAAAAACTGCAATATTTTCAGTGTCAGTCTCTCGGCATGGAGTGCAGAGGTACACACAAGAGATGAGTCAGCTGATTTTATGTAACAACCTCCAGTTTAGACCTTCAAGAATCACAGTAGTCCTTTGCCTCAGTGTAATACCGGGAAGCCTTGCTCACTGTGGGAGTAATCTCTTTCCGAGCTATACTTTTCCAGAACAGTCTTCCCTCCTCCTCCTCTTTTTTTTTTCCACCCCCACCCCCTTTTTTTTGTGACCTACATTTCTTTTTCTTAGATGTATAACCTTGATGTGAACATTTTTGAATTAATTTTCAACTTGCAAGGTTCCATGTTATTACCTTGAGTATTATTATTATTAACCATTCTGAAGCATTAACCAGATTAGCTAATGATTCTAAATGTGATTTTTATTTTTACATCTATATGGGAAACACTGGATAGTAGGAAAATCTAGTACTAATTCCTGTGGAAATCTATAAAGAGTCTCTCCGGCAGTTATTATTCCCTAGTGCCTGCAGTTATTCAGTTCTTAATTACTTAAATGCTTATTGACATTACTCAGTAATGATTTTGTAAGATGATAGGAAATGAAATCCCATAGAAAACCTATTGTATCCACAATTTTCAGCAATGGTCCATAGCTCAATCAGCTCTATCTGCTATACAGGGATCCCACAGAAGAATTTTCAGGAGTCCAAAACTGAAACACATTACCAAAAAAATTTTCTCCATCACAAACAACACAAGATTTTCCAAACAATACATATTCTATATATTCTCTATATACTATTAAAAGACAAAAAGAAACAAAAAACCACCATATTCCATATGAGTTTTTCCACCATTTTTCCCAGGATTGCTCTCATACTCACTTGCCATTAGTTATTTCAATTATTTCCACTTGCTGTTTTGAATAAGGGTGTATTGTGCATGGTTTTGATCTTTTCATGCTTTTGCCAGAGCAAGCAGAGAAGTCTTCAGCCAGCTCTGGATAGCCAAAGGTCCTCAGAAAGCTGTAAACTTAAAAGTAACTACCCCTAACTAATATTGTTGAGACCTCTTGCCTTTCTCAATTACTTCTAGAAATAATGTTCTGCATATGTATCAGCTTCATTCTTTTTAAACACAGGCCCGAGCATCTCCTTTATATTATACAATTATCACCACATGACTACATGAAAGTTCACAATTGAAATAGAAACACATGGATAAGGAAATTTTTTTCCTAACATTATATGCCTGCATTATATATCTGAGTTTCTGCAAAAACAAAAACAAACATTTACCAGCCAACATAGCAAGAGATCTCATGAACAATGACTAAAACTCAAAATATTTGAACCCAGCTAAAAAACTTTCTTGCATAACTTTTAATTCTGTCTTTCAGGCTTTGTTTTCCTGAGAAAACTCTCATTCCATATTACTGCTGGAAGCATAAGAAATTGATGGAAAAAAAAGCAATGTTAGTGCAGTTCAGCCGATATAAAGCACATCACCTTTTCCTAGTTAATAAAATTGAAGGGCACTTGAATACCAGAAAGTAATATCAGTAAGAAATGAGTTTGTGAATTCTGAACCTAAAATGTCTCCTAAAGCTAAAATAACTTAAATCATAAGCTGAAAGGCTGTAGGAGATCTAAAAAATTCTGATCAAGAAATAAGAAATAGAGTGAGTCATACTGAGTTAACATGGGCTAAAGGAAAAAAACTAAAGGAAAGAGAAGCTCTTGTGTTGTTGTTAAACATTTTTTTTAGAAGAGAAAGGAAAAGCTTTGGCATCCCATGGCAATAACTTAAAATGCAGAGCTTAGCAGCATGCTACCTTCTTAGCTTTACTTCTAATTTCTGCTTAAGAGAACAAGACAATCAGACCACCCAAATTTTGCCCAATAAAATTCCTATTAGTAAAGTACCATCTGAGAACAGCTCACGAAATTACATCATTCTCTGCAGTTATACCTTTTAAAAACCAATATCACAAACTTGATAAATCAGTAGGTGAAGTAAACAGACTCATTCCAAGCAAAAACAATTAACAACCCTTGTAGGTAATGACAAATACTATTACTCACAGCGGTCAATCGACACCAGGATTAGAGCAGAAACTGAGATGTGGGAACCAGAAGATTTTCTTGATCAGTTGTTAATTCAGGAGCTGGAGTAAACTGCCTTTGTGTAGGGAAAGAAAGTGCAGCTGCAACTACCAAGAGCAGTAAGAAATAAAGGCCTGTCTCCCTAAGGGAAGATCCGTGCTGTTCTTCCCTCTTCCAGGAGACTCTAGAGCAGAGCAGCCATGGATGTGAGACATGAGGAACTACTAGATCAGGAAAGGAATCCTGCTCAGGGAGGGGTGGAAGGAAAGCAAAGATGCTGAGCTGGTGGCCAAGAGCTTAGCATGAAAGAAAAAACTTCTTCTCAGAGTCCCTGGCTCTTGTGCAAAACACATAATAGTACCAGGACAGCTAATGGCTGCTTTGGTATTAAGGTGTTAAGCACCATTGCCCCAGTTTGATGAGGAATAGCTCCTACTTACGAGCTCACAGGTGGATATTTAAGACTTTCTTCTTGGATGACAAAGATGAGTCTGTGTAAACTGTGAAAGCAACTAAAACCCTGTAGCACTTAATTCAGGGTGGCTCTTCAGGAAATCATCACTGACATGGACAAAAGAGCACTCGGCTTATGGCCCTCATGCCGTTCAAGAGCAATAAGCCCAAAAGAGGTCAATCTGTTCCATTTTGGTCCTATAGACAATATAGGGCTTTAATGAAAAAGTTAAACGTTAATTAATATTTAATAATGGAGAAAATTAAAAAAAGGAAGTTTCTATGACTATAGCTTACAGATACAAACTAACCTTCTAGAAGCCACCCTTCTTTCACCCTCTACCCTTAAGGAAATAAGCAAACTTACTTATTTTGTTCCTACCATCGTCCTCTGGCACCCGTGCAGTCAGTCCAGTCATAAAGGCGTGTATGAAATATAAACAGTAGCCATAGTCACGTATCTTCTGCTATTGCTATGATAAGCTTTCATGCCTCCAAGCTTGAGCAAGTTAAAATGATTTTGGATATAGTTCTCTACAGACCCTTAGAGCTTTTCAGGTTGGTATGGGAATTATAAAAAGAGTCAGAATTGCTTTATTTATTTATTACCACAGTCAAGGAGGGAATTACTTGAAATGAAAAGGCATTTGACTCATAGAAGCATTTGACTCAGTTTCTTCTCAGGGAATCTAATTGGTAAACTTGAGTTTAAATTCAAATAAACACAACTATGTAAAAAATATTGTTTAAATCAAGCTAAGGCAAATTAAGAATGAGAGAAAGAAGAGAAAAAAAAAAAAAAAGAACAAGGGGAATAAAAGATCCAGGGCAATCCTAAAAGGCTTGCCTGTAAACAGAAATTATTTTTTATGACTAATAGATTGGCTTCTACCTCTCCTGTGCAGAGAAGGTGAGGTCAGTGTTGCCTTAGTCGGAGTTTGCACTTTTTAAGCACAGGTAAACCCTTCCTACTAGCCTAACTCATTACTGTACTTCATGGATTAAGGATAGTTCAATTTCAATTGTACATAAGCATATATAGAAGACTAGAGCAAATATAAAAGGTTGTGTCAGGCAGCCTTGTAGAAAAGGTACGGAGTCTTTTTTTTTTTCCCCCTTAGATTATTTTAAACTTAACTAATTGGTTGATGATTCTTTAAGACTGGCAAGGAAAAGTATCACTTCTGCTTAATTTATTAAGATTATTGAAATGAAACTCAAGTATAACTGATGTGTGAAAATCACAGAAGCCCAGAATTGTTGGGGTTTGGAAGGGACCTCTAGAGACCATCTAGTCCAACTCCCAACAATTCTGGGCTTTTGTGCCTAAGCAGGGAACATCCAGAGCGTGTGGCAGAGGGCGGCATCCAGGTGGGTTTTGAAGACCCTGAGTAGAGGGCCAGGATTCCCTCTCTCGACCTACTGGCAACATCCTCCTGACGCAAGCTGGGATCCCTGGCCATGAGGACACACTGCTGGCTCACCAAAAGCACAACATCCGAGGAATATTCCAATCTACTAACCCAGCAACCTTGTAATGTAATGTAATCTTGTAACTCATTGACTAGGTACAAGTTCAAAGTGAAAATGCTCTCAGTGTTGCATTACAGAATAGTCGGTGCTTATTAGAATTTCAGATAAAAGTTTGGTGAGATGTCAGCTACCTTCTCACCTGCATAGAATCTACTTGAGGGATTCAATACGCGAAATGCTCACTAAAAATCCAATGCATAACATGAAACCACCACTAGGTAAATATGTGAACAAGTTAATGCTTTAATAGTTCAGAAGTGCTGTCTGAACCAATCAAGCTACACATAGTCAAGTTACAGATACAGTGTATTTCATAACACAACAAGTGTGACATATCCTTTAAAGCTACTTGCACATTTGCCTTCCTTTCCAGAGGAAGTGCAATGCTGCTTTGGATTTTTTTGATAAAGTGTGAAATTTCTTTTGGACAAAGGTTCCATTTTGAACAGGAAAACTTGGTAAGAGGTATGGTAATGGCTTTAAGAACTTAGGACCAAACTATAAAAGTTAACGCAACTTTAGCAGGAGTTGACTCAAGCTGTAATGCACAACATAAATCAGGAAAATAAGGACTAGTTTCTACACTTACCTGAAATGAGCCTTATGTATCAAGTACAATACTATCAAGTACACAACAAACTACAAAATCCAGTGTTTCATACATATTCAAGTATGTACAGCACATTACTTTCTCAAATTATATGAGAACAAATACAGTCCAGTTTATACAAAAGACTTACTTTCAAGGGAAATCATGCTGTTTACAAGACACTAACAGTACATCAGAGAAAAACATATTTAGAGCATGAAAGGATGGTTAGAAAACAGACAATGTGTTACCATCCACACAGATTAACCATCTCTTTTTTTCAAAAAAAGCTATTAAAAATGATTTACAATAATACTGTAAAAGGTTCACATTTCTACCTCCTCAGTACTTCCCTCCTCTTTTGATCTTTTCTACTGTGCCAGCAGTAGAACTACTACTCCAGTAGTTTGAGTAATTACATGTTAGTCATGTTCCTCTTGCAGAATCGCCATCAATAATGTGCTGGGATTCCATTTGCTGCTGAATTACCAGCCATCTACATCCGAAAGCTTCTGGTTCTGTGAAAGGGTTGAAAAGGCTTTTTTAAGGCCCACATCAGTATCGGTGGCTTCTGTTTATTTTTTTCTGGAAATAGCACTGCTTCAGCCTCAGGAGTGGGAAATCGTACTCTATACACTTCAGGGTAAGATTTCTGAAACTAGAAAAATACAATAATATAAATGAAGAATACACTTCAAAACTTAACATTAAAGTGCCACTTCCGCTTATGGAATATGAAAATACATATTCTACTGCACTCTATACACATCTACTGGAGACACTCTACATCCATCTATAGAGAGAGATGAGTGTTATTTTCCAATATGGTTTCACTCATCGCAATGCCTCTACTCTAAATAATATAAAAAAAAAGAATATGATAAAAAAAAACTAACAATTACAGTTTCTCTTGAAAACTAGATATCTAAGACAGTAAAAGAATTATTTACTTGTTTGAGTTTCTTCTTCTTGTCTTTGACAGATATTTCTTTATTCATTGCAATTTCTTCCAATAAAGCTACCAGTGGTTCTTGAGAGCCATTTGCCCTTTGGGATTCAAATTCATCTGTGCTGATTTGGTGACAAAATGATGGAGCAGGAAAAGTTGCATCAGTGTCAGCTCCAGGATATTTTATCTGAAGAAAATAAGCATATTAATTCTAGAGTAAATTTGGAAGAAGAGGCTTAATCAAGTGGACCAAGTCCCTAAATGAAAATAAGATGTAAAGACCTGAGGCTCTGCTTCATGTCTCTTCCACTGGTGAGTTCTAGCAAGTCAGAAAACACAACATCAAGAAAGCTTGCCTCATTTTTGTAAACACCTAAAGTGACTAGTCATTATGGTACAAATTAAAGAAGAAAACAAAAGGAAGCAGCTTTGAAGAAAAATAAAATATTGGGGAAATTGAAAAAAATGCAAAAAAGTTGAGTAAATAAGGAAAGCTTTCCCCGAAAAACAGAACATTAAAGGAAACACTCAATACCCCGTACAGTTTTTCTTCAGTACCATAAATTTCACAGATCAGGACTCCATTCCCTAAAGACAGAGTTGACTAACAATGGAACATGCTTAGGTGTTCTTGTCTCTAAACAGCCCATGATCTGCTCAGTTTAATTAAAATACATACTTGTGATTGATAGCAGTGAAAATTAATTAGCTCTGCATATATCAGCAAAGATAAAAATCTTTAAGATCTGTCAAGCTTTCAAGAACAGAAGGATAAGTTGGTTGCTAAAGCACAAAAAGCAAGACTTCTCTACTAGACACCTACTTGGACTCTTTGGAGATGTACAACATGCTCCTCCACAGAAGCTTTTAAGGAAGAAGGGATGTTTAGGATTTCTTGATAATTGTCCATGAGAAAAGACACTAGTTTAGCAGCAAGCAGTTCATCCAAGTCTATTTCATCCTTTGAGCAGAGGATACAACGAGAAAATGCCTGAACCATCTAAAGGAAAAAAAAAAAAAAAAGTATTTACTTTTCTATTAATAGGGAAAAAAGTGAGACTCTATTAAATAGGTGATATTTTAAGATAAAGATTTCCAAAGTTCCAAAGTAAAAACACACCATATTTCCGATACATCAACATATTAAAATAAATATTGTACAGTGACACAGTACAAGTGGACTAATGACATGTCTTGCTGCAAATGCATATAATGGCTAGGTCCATTTTTTGCTCAGAGCTTGGCTGAATAGCCATTTTCCTTGGCTTTCCCCATTAAACAGGGCACAAGTTTCAAAGATTTAAAAATGACAAAGCAATTTATTAGAAGCATATAACAATGTCATAATTTTCAAATACTAAGGTAAGTGAAATTCAGGTCCAGCTCACTTTATGCAGTCTCAGGCTCGGATATTCAGGCTAGAAAATTATTTGTTAGAGTTTTCTGATTGAATATAAGTCACTAACATTTTAAGCACAGAAGGCAAACAAAGTGTTGGTTTTCTGCCATGTGTCATAGATATATTCTGCAGCAAAAATACTTAGCATGAAGTACATGAGTCGTACAGGAATCATTTCTAAAAATAACATGTAGATTATAGCAATTTTAATCAAGTGTATTTATAGTTAATTAAATTATAACCTTAGCAGACAGGAATTTAATTATTCTAATCAAATACCATTCATAGTTAATTAAAATCTTAATTGATATAGAACAAATTTAGGTTCATGCATGCAACTATTATTTTTGAGGAGTGACTCTACTGTTTTGTTTTCTGTTGCCCTTTCCCCTGAAGGGGCTTTGAGAGTTAACCATAAAGAAAGAGGTTTTTAAGACAGATGGAATCTCTGTAAATTATGCTTAGTACAATAAATACCAATTTGGCTTTGTCATAACATGCTGTTGCAAACATCAGTGCTAACTCCACAAATAGTTCTGTAGTCTGTAGAAAAAGCATTAACATAAGCTAGGGTTTTGGCAAAACTTGATTAAAATGACTCTTAGAGAGGAATATTTTTGAAGTTAAGTGATATACAGAGTTAGGAAATAATTTTATCTGGTAGGATGTTTTTAAAAGGGTATAGAACAAGTAAATCAAAACCAGAATATTCAGCTACATCCTTTTAATTATGACTGAAACAAGCAGTACTTTTCCTTGTCATCTTCTCACTTTCTGCAGTAAGAAATAAAGCTAGAGACCTCACCTTTTGCTATATTTTATTTTTTCCACACCGAATCTGTCCAAATCTCACTAGTCTGTGAGGAAAACCAGCTGAGATGTTACTTTCAGAGACAGAGAAACCTCAAAATTCTGAGCTCATTCCTTATTTGTTTACATCTTACAAAGACACCTTGATTTTTCCAAATTCAAAGTAGCTTTTCACACAGTTGGAGTAGAACTCTTTAGCGAACAGGCAAGGTGTATTTCCCATTCATTCTCCAGTAACAACCTTTTATCTAAGCTACTCCAGACGTCCTGTCTAGAGTCTTTGTCTAAGACTACACGTACCAAGGTTCTGGTCGTCACCGATTCAGAAAGAGGTGGCAAGTCCTTGTTAAAGCTAATTCTTGCCATCATCCTCACCAACAGCTGTAGTTTTTTCCGGTTTTCTGGAGGTAGCAGGAGGCAGGAAATCTGAAGAGCTTCTATGACCTTGCTATGCTTTTGCAGCAGACCTGAAGTATAGGAGATCAGGAAACTCAGCAACATTTGAGAATTCAACTTTTTCATAACATTTGGAATATATTTCCTCAAATTGTCCTCTGAAATTCCTTCTCTACTTTTTTAATACTCTCCTAAAACTCGAGTCACCAAAAAAATCCAGGAAGACACCCCTAGAATTAGAATCAATTCACACTATGCACTTTAAGTACTTTCAAGTCTTCCTTTCAATATGCAGGGCAATATTAATAACTATAACCTATATCTCTGGTTATTAGCAAAAATCCAGGGAACTACAGTAAGCTGGATTCATCTTCCAATTTCTTTTTCCTCCTCCTCCCATATCTCATGATCTGGGTCATCAATGAAGCTGTTCAACGGCAGTTCCCCAGCGTTGATCCCAGGAGTACTCTACTAGTGACTGGCCTCCAGCTGGACTTTACGTGGCTGCTGATGACAACTCTCTGAGCCTAGCAGGGCAATTTCCACCTCACCATCCACGTATGTTGTTAAAATAAGAACAAAAAAAGCGCAATAGTAAGCACGCAGCCAAAAGTGACAGTATTCAAAAAAACATGGTAAAGCATTGTAATCAACTGCATTTTCAGAGCAAAGCTGTTTTAAAGTTCAAAGGAAGATTTTGGCATGCATACTGGTACATATGTTTACAAGCGGCACTAAGGAATTACTAGTCATAATAAAGATGCTACAGAAAGAATCATTTCAACCCATACAAATGTTAATATGTTCAATAAACTTAAATAATAAACCCTTCTGTGCATATGCAGAATGGATAGAACTAGTCCTAAAGCCATTTGTGACGCTTGGCATGGTATATTAATCCACAAAAGTTAATTCAAAAGCATCCTTGTGGTAACATGCCTTACTACTCACCTAACACGCTGACAAAAACATCAAAAAGATGGAACGTGAGAAGAGGCTCTTTCATCTGGCCAAAGTAGTCTGCTATAGTTTTGAAGACATCTCTCTCAAAGCCTGAATACGTAGGCTGCTTCAAATCCGAGCAGCTCGGCCCTAAGGAAAAAAAAAACCATAATTTCTTGCGCAGCTACCAGCAAGATTGTTTTCTATTCTAGTCAATAGAAATGTAATTTCAAGTAGAAGAGTCATTATTCAAAGTTATATTACACTTACATTTCAACAGGCTTGGTGAAAACATACACAACAAATAAATATGAATAAAACTGTTAAGCACTTCACATTTCAGGGAAATAGGCTACAGTAGCAGGAGGACATACAGTGGTAGGTCTTTCCAACTCCTCTCTAGTCCACAATCGAAAATAAAGAATAGTCAGTTTTGGATATAAGAGATATTTTATGAAGTGGTAGAGG
>JAVCKT010000385.1:0-10461 GCA_032273925.1 Rhynchotus rufescens | reverse complement strand
ACTGGTAAACAATATAAATCACATACTTAAAGGACAAAATAGATTTCAAATGTTAAGGGTGGAGATAGTAGCCTGGGGAAGAATATCCAAAGAGTGAGTGACAAAAAAAGGGGAGACGCTCAGGATCCTAGATGGCAAGAGAGAAAGACCAGCTGGGCTAAGAAATGAGGGACTTCACTGAAGCCCCCTGGGGTAAGGAAAAGGACCTAAGGACAAGGACTGCTTTGGAAAGACTGACAGTAACCTGGGCCAGTGTGACAAAGAGTAAAAGATCTCGGATACAACAGACTGAAAGGAAGGAGGGGAGGGAACAAAAGGGTCAGAATTTGGGACGAAGATACAAAGGACAGTAAAAATCACAGATTAGAGTACACCTGCCTACAAACAGTGGAATCAAGTGGTAGATTCCCAAATATTTTATAGCTTAGTTGCCATTAGAGATCTGAAATCTGAACCAGCAAAAAGTGTGATGCTCAGTTCCCTTTAATGATTGTTCTCACGCAGGATGGCCCCTGATGGAGCAGTTACCCCACTGGAATTAAAGACTGTTACTTGAGCAAGTGGCAAGACTTTAAACCACAGCTTGAAATGTAGATTTTAGTAAAGCAAAGAGCTTCATTTAAAAAAAGTGAAATAAGTTTCATTTAAAAAAAAAAAATGAAAAAGAATAGTGTTGCAGGATCAAAGAATCAAGTCGATAAGAACACTGCATTTAGGCTAAACAATTCAAATTTGTTGGCTATCATATATGTACTGTATATTCTTAAACTACACAATCACACACTTTTATAGCACCTGTTTCATCTATTTTATAAAATTATGTTTTCTGTATAAAAAGAGCTCTGTAGTGAAGAAGGTAGAAAAGGAAAGTATGGACTAGTTATCAGCATGGTTAAACAATGCTGCTTCAGAAAAGTAAAAATTGACAAGCAGATACATTCTGATTCATGTTTAGGATGAACAAAAACAGCTGGGGCATGAGAGCTTATAACCAGGACCAGAGACCCTCACAGCAGCATCCAAAATTGATGGAGACGTTTTATCTTTATTTGCCTCAGCTCCTCATCTGCAGAACACAAGTAGCACTTTACTGCAAGAACCTTTCAAAGAATTCACACTTCGTGCTGCACAACAGAGTAAAGACCATGAGGAAGTCAGAAATTTTGCACCCAAAATTGGGTTAGAGTAGAGCATAAGAAACAAGGCTTGGGGCCACCCATTGAACAATGAGGACAAGAGTAGATATTGAATAACCATTCACTTGGTGTGTCCTATGCACTGAACAGAGCAGGAATGCTGTAAGGGAAAAATGTACGGAGTCATATAACTAAAGCCTGAATCACACTACAAATGACAAAGGAAATAAATTAGGCCTGTACAAGCAGCTTGAACTGTATTGTGCTTAAGATTATGTTCAGTGCAGAACCTTAGCCCTGGAGTTGTCTTTTAACAAGCTTTGATATCCAGTACTATTTACGATACTATTATCCATCACTGTAGCATCTGGAGAGAAATAGACTCTTCATCATCTAGCTCAGCAATAATTTTATTTTATGACTGCTTGCAATGATGATCTTTAATTACCATAAATAAGAAATAAATTACCTGCAGAAAATTTGACAGCTCTCACCTATTCCTCATCCCATTGGGGGCCATTTAGTAAAAATATACATATATTAAGTACATTGCAGTAAACTACACTTTGCTATGATACCTATTAACAGTACTTAATTTTTTTAGCCTGAACAATTTAAGTATCACTGTGTTTTTTGGATATTTTTTTTTTGCATATAGAATTTCAGATACATTCTTAAACTTATTTTTCTCCTAATAAGCTTACAATAAACTTAATCACAACTTAATCACAAAAACACCGTACAGACTTTCACTTGCATGACAAACAACAAAATGCCAGTTAACTTTGTGCTCAGCACCAGAATTTAATGTAGAATACACAGAAATATTTATTTTCTATTTACTCTTAAAAGTCTTTACAAGATTGGTACCTGCAGCTGTGCTTTCAAGAGCTGTTGGCTTGTAATTTTCTCCTTTAGCTGTATCATCTTTTCAATTCGTTGGTTAACTTGCTTATCTTTTTTAAGTTCATTTTCATAAAATCTAGAACCCTGCAAGAAAATTGCAAAAACACTAAGGTTTTCATTTGTTTTTTTTTTTTAAATACTAAGTTACTTTTATGTTTTAAATTATGCATTTTGATATGAATCATTAAAAGATATTTAGAATGATCTAATTTAATCTTTAAATACAGACAACCTAAAACATGGTAAGATTTTCTAATATTTTGGATTTGTATACAATTAGAACAAGAGAGACCAATAGTGCTTTTCATATGTCTTCTCAAATGACCCAAATGTCACATTTCCAAACAGCTGAATCTATATGGAAATAATGCTATCACAGAAGTCCACTTAGAATGCTGAATACTTTGCAAATTGCTTAATTTTGAAGAATACTGGAGGAAAAAAAGGATCCATGGGCAAGAGCCCTAAGGAAGTGAAAGCCTTTCAGCTCAGCATAGTGCAGTGCTACGTATGCATCGCCCCAGCTGCAAGGAGAGCACTTGAGGACCTATTCAGTTGACTTCCATCAACTATGTCTGTGTGGCCCCCTAACCTGCAGTCCCTCCTCTTCCTCCCAGAGGCTGATTTCTGCTGAGGAGCAGCTGCCCTCCTTTTACACAGGTGATGGAGAAAATCAGGGAAAATGAGGAAAGTTTAATGCTGCTTACCAGATAAAACATTAGTGGGGGGGGGGAGAGAAAAAAAGTAAACAAACCAACCTTGGTGGCCTCCATGATGATTTTATTGATTTTCTCTTTATCCAAACCTTGCATTCCAGCTTTGTTATCATTGAGACCCATTCTAAGTAGAACTCCATCATTACAAGAGTTGCTGTTCTCTTTGGTAATGTCCTGCATGTCACTTCTTGAAAACAAGAGCTTGCTTGTTGAAAGACCTAGTACCTGCAAAAAGGGCTTAAGTCATATACTTCTTTCCAAGTTTCAGATGAACAACACAAAAACAATTCACGGAACTCATCTGATGTTTAAACAATATGCAATCTGATGTTAAAACATATATCACATACAATATAAATATGCATGTTACAAATAAGAATATCTGCATTTCTGTGAAGTGGGTGAGTTCCTACACTCACCAAATAAAGTCACCTGTAATTCTATCAGTGTTTGGAGTCAGTAAGATCTCGTATTTTTAGTAAATTAAACATTCTTTTCTAAAAGCTCCCTTACATAAATAACTGGGCACTACCAGCTTCAGATAAAAAACAGAAACTTAAAGTGAGATTCACATCTCACTGTGTGAGATTCGCATAGTAGTCTATTAGAATAAATATGATTGCTTTACAAAAAGTAATACAATTCACTAGACTACTGCATTAAAAAAGGTGGTAGTGAGGCTTCAAACTGCAACTGGCTGTTGTTCATTTAGTCATCACTCCTGCTTGGCACAAGCTGTATAGTACTTCCCAGTAAATTCTAGCTCAGACTGAAAACTTCTATTTGAGTTATGAAACAGTTTTTAGAAAGAAATGTTTTCAATTAGAATCTCTGAATAAAGTTTTGGTTAACTCAAGTTAAATTCCCCAGACAGGGGATCCAACTACTAGAACTTACCATGATTTTACCGTTCAAGTAGTGCCGTTAACAACTTCTTAGATATGCAGGTACTTCTGATATGCAAAGTTTTGACCCTTCCCTTGCTCTCCATGAAAGCATATAGTTGAACTCTTCCATAGTATTTAATTACATAAATTGTTTAGCTGTTTTATATACATAGTTATATATATAACCCTCAATAGCATGACCTTGTGATCTTATTTTTGCTGGGTTAGCACACAAGCAGGGTCCACACACACAACACTGGCCTACTTGACACACATTTACAGCTAAAAAGACATATAAAGGGAGGGTCTTCCCATCCTAAGCTGCTGACTCAAAACACTTTCAGCTTTACTCTCAAACAGGAAACACATTTCCACCTCAACTTCCCCCTCTGAGCAGCTCCTTATGAATGGAGCCCATCCTGTTAAGGGCCAAACCCTCTTAAGCACATACAGCTGTGCTGCTAAATTCATCCACAAAGGACACAAACCTGAAGAGAATCTTCCAATTTATCTAGAAGGATATTTAAAATTCTGCTTTTTCTGTCCAGGAGTTAAGTGATACTCCTTACCAACCAAGCTCAAGATAATTATTTGTGCACTTAGACTTGAATTTTTAATGTTAAGGAACATAGGTGACTTTTTTCATTTTTAAACCAACAGTGGCAATATCACTTCTTAAAGGATACCCTGGGACACATTAGGCAGTTGAAGTTACCTATTAAAGAAAGTCATGCTAAAAAAAAAAAAAAAAAAAAAAAAAAAAAAAAAATTTGAACCAAAATATTTCAATTTTAATCATATTCCATTACTTGTGGTTATTACTTACAATGTATTGAGAAGATGTTCAGCTAAGTAAAATGGTGTTTATTGCCAGCTTGTTACATTTCAAGGAACAGCGGGCATCTGGAGATGCAGAGCCCAGAGTCTTCTCTTGATCCCTTGATTCTTCTGTAATACTTCAGCTTCATAGCTCTGTGTGCACCTATCAAGTAAAGCACTACGATGGTAAATATTTTCATACATTTTCCACTTACAGTAGGACAATCTCCTACAGTCAACATACACTTTTACCAAAATGAAGCTGTTAGACTTCAAATAAAGGAAAAAGCCCTGCATTCCACACATCAGTTCCACATTTCATCAGGAGTTGATAAACCCCTCCCACATCAATTAGCTCCACAGTGATTCACTGTTACCAAGATCTTCTGGGAAGTAATGAGTGTAATTCCCAATAAACACCTTCCTCCTGGTAAATGCCCTCAGATCCTCCACTATCCTCCTTAGTTCTTTTACTATTCATTCCTTCCGAGGAGCCGGCATGAAGACAAGATTATTGCTTTCAATTACCATTCCAGTCCCCGTAACTTTTTTTTTTTTTTTGGGCCTCTCCATATACCAGAAAAGACAGCTTCATCCCTAGGATATACAGATCTTCCCCTTCCTCATTCAGATCACTCTTTAAGACAATTTAAGGGGTTTTTATTTATTTATTTATTTTTGCAAGGACTTCAGACATTAATTCACACTGATCAAAAGCCTTCGCTATCACAGTGCTACATAACATGTGAGAAAAAAAATGTCCACAATAATACTAGTGATGAAAAAAAGTCTCTAAAATGTCACCCAAAGGCTGGCCTCCTAGTGTGTATTATCTTTTCATCTTCTTGTGCAAATTCAGAATATATTCCTACTGCTTAATAATAAATTGAATAATAATAAATACTAATTAATAGCTTAACTGGAAGTGAGAAGAAATCATTTACCTGGGGGCATGTTGTTAGCTCTACACCAAAGACCAAAGGTGTATATAAAAGAAAAAAAGAGTAGCAATAACAACTTCTAATTGCTTAAGGAAAAAAAAAACGAAGACACTCTACTTTCAAGAATGGCATGACTGACAAAAAAAATGTTAAAAAATACTTAATACATTTAAAATGAAACAGAAAAGCTACAGTAAAACAACAGGTACGCCACTGTCAGATTAAAACCCTGGATCATCTGCCCTTAATAAAATGAAAGTAGAAATATTTAAAGAAAGGCAGGCAAAACAATCTGAAACACCCTGCAAAATGTGAATAACACATCAGCGTAAAAAGTAGCAAGAGGGAATCGTAATGATTTCAATGCAAAGTTAACTTAGGGAAAACATTTAGCTTGCAGCAACGTGAACTTATTAAAGCTTTGCCTAAAACATTTTGAAAAATGGGGTGAAGGTTTATAATGTGATGAAACACTAACTCACAGCAGTTTAGGCAACATGTGACATATTTTTGGCATGCTGTCACCTCAAGACTCTGCTGCAAGACTGAGCTGTTTCCTCTAATTCAGGACATGTGAAATCTCTCAGCGTCACACTGAATAAGTAGGGTGTGAAATCGGGGAGTTTGTGAAGGCAATCTGCAATTAAACCCAGTGCTAATATTCCTTTGATTTGGGGATGGGAGAAGTTAGAAGGAGAATCAGCTGTAAATGATGTAGGAAACTTAAAAATTTCTACTGAAAAGACTTTTAAAAGTAAAAAGGAAGGCTAAGTGGCAACTAAGGGAGAAAAAAAAAATGGAGAGGAATGACAGGATGGCAGTACTGTAGAGATAGCTTTGTTAGTCACCTCCAGTCTCTGCAGAGGTAGGAGACCCCCAAAAAGCCCCAGTCAGACTCTTCTAGGAGCAAGCACAGGAACTAAACTGAATTGATCGTGCTTAGATATTATGTGAAAGTGTCTGAGACACTTTAGCAGTGACTCAGGGGAAAAGTCAGGAGACTGAAAAAAGAAATTAAAGAGCAACATTTTCAAATGCCTGACCTTTATTCAAACATGATTATTTTTTGAATGGTTGAATCAACTAGCCAGAAAGAAACTGCTTTTATTTCCTACTGTTTCACTCCTCCACTCTATCTTCATTAAAAAAAGCTGCAATCCCAGCAGCAGAGATTGTGTCGTGTAAAAACTTATATGCCTTCATCTTATTATATAAAAATACTAATACATGTGAAAGAAAAAAGCCAAAATTATTTCAAAGAACATTCACTTTGGTGGGCAACGTTATTAGCAGAGTAATAATACTTTTAAAGTTTATTAACAGTTTGTCTTTATTAATAGTTGCTAAAGAAACATACTCCATATGTCACTTCTCCATGTCACTGGTACTGGAAAAATCTTTGAAGAGAATTTACTTGGAAGAGAATTACACCAAATGATGATTTGATGCATATAAATTGTATACCAGTTCTCATAATGGAAAACAAATTCTGTCATTTTTGTAATCAGATGATTATGCCAGTAAAAGAAATAGTGTGAGATGTAAAGAAGTTACTAAGATATACCACCTCTGACCTCCCTTTCTCAAAAGCACAAAGAATTAGGTGGCATATTACAGACAAGTAAGGAATCATCATTTACATCTAGACTGCTCAAAGTGAGCCTTTAGAGTGTGTAAAAAAGAAAAAAAAAAAAAAAAAAAAAAAAAACAACGAAACAAAAGCTCTGGTATTGGAAAAAGCAACAAAATTATTCCAAGCATCCTTTCCATATTTTTAAAATTATTTTTTACGATGCTACAGAAAGGATCACAATTAAATGGTTCCTTCAATTTCTGTAAAACTTAGCCTTTCATAACATTTAATCAAGCTTGAGTACCTCATTTTATTACAATATGAGTCTGAAACAAAGTCCCTATTTTCTGCAGAATAAAATCAATTTTGTACATTCTTTTCTATTAGCTCTTCCAGAACATCTATTTTAATAAAAACAAAGCAAAACTGTAAGAACTACATAAAAATGTTGAAAATAAGTGAAGGGATTACTTCAGTAATCTGATCACTAAGTAAACCACAGTAGAAAAAAAAAAGTTACAATCAATTTCTGTGACAAGGTCACAATGTTAGTAAGTGTCAAATAGATGTGCTGAAAGCACAACAGACAGATTAGATTAAGGAAATACTTCATTCAGTTTTGACTACAATGAATGACTTCTCAAGCTTCTGGCTAAAATTTGGCTTAGTATAATGCACATCCCTATGTTATGTGAGCCTCTGAAGTTAGTACTACACTAAAAGCATCAATGAGAAAAAAAAAAAAGGCAAAATCTCCTATGCAATGAAATGCAAGTTAGCAAGGTGGGACAGTGCCTCTCCCTAGTGCCAATGCTATAAAAAGGCTGTGCATGTAACTGTTTCTAGCATCACCATTAAGGAACTAAATCTCAGCTACCTGCCTTGGTATAGAAATTAATCCATCAATTGAGCTGGGCCTTCTGATCCCTGGTTTTCTCCCACAGATGCATTGCATTATCTCTGTTTTCTAAGGCAAGGACAGACATACATTCCCCAACAGTTTTTATTTAGCATATTAAGATAATTCAACCATACCAAAATATTTTGAACATCTCAGATATTCAAAAGCCTATACTACAGTATTACATTTGGTATCATAATACTTTATTTCTCCATTATTTGCCTAACTATTTTATCTGAATACAGTAACTTTATGTTACACACTTTCCTTCAAGAAGGAATCTACCTCTTCTGAGCACTCATCTGGCAAAGGGCACTAAGTTTGACAGGATTAAATTTAACAAACTCCTTAACTCCTCTTTCCTTGTAAAAACATGTTCCTTTGACAATGATTTAAGTGTCAGCTGCTATAAAGTGTCTGCTTCTCAGCAGGATAAACCACCAACAAACAAAGACACGTGCAAGCAGGCACATCAAACCACCCTGCTGAACTATCTACTCAATTCTCTCCAGCCACAGGGGGGCTGATATTTATTAGAGCCTTGGTTCCTGAATAGCCCTGAGAAGCAAACTCCTGTCAGTTTTAATCCTGCAGTGAGTTACAGGAATAGAGCTGGCAGGAGGAACTGCCCCACAATACAATTAGTATGTAAACATCCATAGCATTAACCAGCTCGGTTCCCTGCTGGAACATTCAGAAAAACTGCTGCTGTTTTACTACTCCCTCTCTGGCTCTGTAATACAGTTTTAATTCTCCAGAATATAGAACCTGCTAAGAATGATTTAGCTTTTTTTTTTTTTTTTTTTTTTTTTTTTTTTTTTAAATGTAAACAGCAAAACTACATGATGCAGGAATGCTGCTGAGCAGGAAACAAGGCCAGAATTCACAAACATGAAAACTCTGAGTGCCCTGGCTAATACTGCTGCTTTCAACTATTTTACAAATAGCAACTGACTTACAGAAACTCCAATGCCATCCAAATATATGAGTCAGTCTTCAGAAAAGAGAGTCCCTAGAATAGCAACTTCTGTTTATCTTAATTTCTAACCAAGATTTCCAGTTACGCATTTTAATTGAGAAAGAATAATTTTTGGAATAGCTTATATCTCAGAGTCTATTAGTGAATATAGTATTGTATAAACAAAACTCCTTCGAGAACCATCTTAGGAAAACAGCTTTAAATGTAAAAACAAATGTAACTGTAGAAGTATGTACCTATCAGAAAACTTGGTGACTCTTCCAGACAATAGCAGAAGCGAAAATCAAGTCTGGGGCTCCGGAAAGAGAATAAAAACTGCAACAAAGTCTCATGGAAAAGACATAGAAGCAGGTAGAGAGGGGTGAGTCATCTACCACAGCTTTTCAGCAGGGGTAAACAGCATTCTTGTAAAACCTAAACTGAAAGAGGAGCTTTTGGAGCACAACTGGTACATTCCAGTTGTTAACAGGGTCTTTGCGTCTTTGACTCTGGACGCTCCCTTGCATCAGGTTTCCACCCAGAGGAACAAACTAGAGCTAATCCAAAGTAAAACCTCTCAAAGCAGACATAGGACAGACTTCCAGCCCTCAGCTTTAAGTCTTCTACAAACCCGCTCTTACTGCACAGCTTCATTTGCCCACGAAGACATGGCCTTAACAAAAGGCTAGTTAGTCATTTGACATAAACTATAGAAAAGAGCATTATTTTGGGTATTCACAATCTCAGTACATATGTCAAAAGGAACACAAGATGGTAACACTATGTAGAAAAGATGACATTAGGAAGATGTGACAGATGCAAAATATAACTAATTATTAGTCATAAGTAACTAGTTATAATTAATTAGTTAGAACAGGAGAAGTGTTACATGAAAACATGGAAAGGCAAACATCTAGCCATCAAATTCAAAGTTTTGGGTGGAAAATATTTACTAGACTTAATCATTAAAAACATATATTCTCTTGAAAAAGAATGAATTTGTAAAGTAACCAGTAGACCTGAAAGAATATCAACCCTTAGATTTTTAATTTCTAGATCTACTTGATCCAACCTATCTTCTACAGGTAAAACAAACAAACCCCTAACTACTAAAGGAATGAGAGAGGCAGTCCTTGAGAACATGAAAGGAAAATATATGAAATATTTTGCTTAGAAAATATCAGTGCCCGGTTACATGAGTAATGCTACCAAAGAGCTTTGCTCAGGCTTGTCTCTCTGCTTCCTGCTCTCAGAGTGGTAAAAACAAATGCGACCACCTTTCAGGGTGAAGGCATTTAACTCCATGAACGAGTTGGAGAACTACAGATTTTTATGTGTATATTAAAAAACAGAAAAAAAATGAAACTACACAACTTAATATATGAAATACACTGGAACAAACAAGAAAGAATATTTTTGTTTCTGTGCAAACAGCTGGTCAAACAACCAACAGCTTCTCAATGACTTTTATATATATCAAAATCATCCAAACCATCACTCAAAAGCCACTCGCCTAAAAATGCTATTTTCAAGCAGCACAGGGCAGGAAACTACACAGTGATTTGCCACAGGGGAGGAAGCCAGGGAAAACGTAGTTTTACACTGCTGCTCTTCAGGTAGAACC
>JAVCKT010000384.1:31891-44108 GCA_032273925.1 Rhynchotus rufescens | reverse complement strand
AGAGCACGGGGCACAGGGCGGCATCCAGGCAGGTTGGGAAGATCTCCAGAGAAGGAGACTCCACATCCTCCCTGGGCAGCCTGTGCCAGGGCTCTGGAACCCTCACAGGGAAGAAGTTCCTCCTCACCTGGAGATGGAACTGCCTGTGTTTCAAATTACACCCATTGCCCCTTGTCCTATCACTGGCCACCACTGAGAAGAGTTTGGCCTCTTTCTCTTTACATTCTCCCCTCAGATATTTGTACATGTTGATAAGATTCCCTCTCAACTTTCTCTTTTACAGGCTAAACAGGCCCAGCTCACTCAGTCTTTCCTCATATGAGAGATGTTCCACTCCCTTAATCACCTTTGCTGCTCTCCGCTGGACCCTCTCTAGAAGCTCCATGTCCCTCTTTACTGGGGAGCCCAAAACTGCCCCCAATGCTCCAGATGCAGCCTCACCAGAGCTGAGGAGAGGGGCAGGATCCCCTCCCCTGACCTGCTGGCAACATCCTCCTTGCTCTTTTGAGGAAGAGATTTTTAAAACTATAACCAAACAAGCCTCAAACTGGTGGAAGGCAAGGAAAGAATTCGCTGTCCAAAGAATAATGAGAAGCTATACTTTTTCATGGATTTAATTTGTGCTCATTAAGCACGGAAGACAGTTATTGTTTTGTTTAATATTTCAGGAAATCATACTGTAACTGCCCCAAGAAATGTATTTTGTGGAAGCCAGGACACACTCCGGTACTGCTTCCCACATGGAGAGCTGTTTGCCAGGTCTGGCTGAGGTACAGTTTTTGTACAATATAATTATTTAATTTTGAGGCATGACTTTTTACCATTTTATTTGTACTATTACAACACTTAACATGGATGTTTTTATATCTGAATAATTGTTTTGTCCTCTAATTATGAACATGTTTTATATAACAAAGAACTCGTAGGAATAAGAGATCATTTAGGTCATATACTCCATTCCTCTGCCTGTGATGGATTATTTCTTACAGTGTGTTCATTAAAGATTTTTCCAGCCTATGAGAAACACTGAAGAGTCATGTTATGTGGCCTGGGGGAAACTGTACAGAACCAGTAAATAGGATTACAGGAACATCAGATGGAAACTTTTTTCTTATGAAGTATGACATTTATACTTTGGCAATGAGCAATATTCACATTAACTACAGATTATTTGGACAATCAAATTCTTATTCCATTTCACAATGCTACCCAGCCTGTTTCCATGGCATTCAGAGAGATTTTACCACACTCTCTTGGAAGAAAAATCCTGGAACAACTGGACTACTGGCATTTTACTAATTTCAGTGTCTGAGCAGAGCATGTGCTGCCTGAGTATTTGCTAGTCTTCTCTAGGATGTACCTACAAATGCCTTTTGTGTCTCCGAGCTAGGTCTTTTTCGAAAAGAAAATGAAAAAGAATTATTGAGCTGATTTCATAAAGCCCGAGACAAATGAAGATAGGGATGCTACATAGAATAAAATCAGGGAGATTCTCTGTTGTAAATACAAATCTTAATCAGAAGGTCTATGTCTTTATTTACACAAATAAGCTTGTATTTTCATGAATTAAAAAGTAATTGCCGTAACAAGGCTGTAGGAAAGGACAAGAACAAGTAAATATAAATTACCTTGGGGGATTAATAGCCTGGATTAAAGCAACAGTGGATGCATGCAAAAAAAAAGCATTTTAAACAAATGTTTGGCTTTTCTGGGATGGAGGGAGCCCTAAAAACAGAGTCATTATCTGTGAATTTGAGACTGCTTTTTATTTCATTCCTTCTTCTTATGTGTATGTGGGTGCCCCATGCAGTGGACGATCTCTGTGGTCACAGTGGAGTGAGTCTGGAGCCCTGCTGGGGTGAGTCCGGTTCAACAGTGGCTAAAGAAAGGAGGGAGCCGCTTTATTCCCAGTTTTTATTTTAACTGAGGAAGCAGAGAACGTGACCAGCCTCGCAGGGAAGCTCAGGAGCTCTCTGGGTGGGTGGCAGGAGCAGCTGCAGGATCAAGGAGCTTTCAAATGGCAGCAGAATTTCTGTCCTCATGTTGGCCTCTGTGTCTGCGTTTTCTCTGCATCTTCAGCTTAGTTACTCCAAGTGAAGTTTTTAGCTTGCCCTGAGCGTCCGAGGGAAAAATACCACTGTCTAGGACAGGCAGTGTAGGGCCCTGTGCACTGTTTTATCTTTCCTCTCTGGAGTGCAGATCGATGAGGGTTAATATGTGGCTGTGGTTTGCCTTGTGTATCAGGCAGCCCAGGTCCTCATTACACCACTTTAATGGAATCTCTGGCACTAGCCTGATGGGCATATAGAGTTACACCATTCAGAATGTTTTCCTAGGTATCCAATGAATAATGAAAAGACTTTGAGAGGTATTTCAACTGATATGCCCTCACATCCTTTGGGGCATGGGGTTATCTTTTTCAAGGGCTAAATCCACGCTAGTTTTAAGCAATTTCCTGAGTAAAAAAATGCACATCGGCTAGTGACAGAGAAAGACAGACGGGTTCAGAGCTATGGAAAATAGTTGCTTTAGTAGTATTATAGTTGCTTATAATAGTGGCTTATAATATATATAGTTGCTTATAATATAGTAGTTGTAGTATAGTTGTTGTTGTATAGTAGTTGTTGTATAGTAGTAGTTGCTTATAATATATAGTTGCTTATAATAGTTGCTTTAGTAGTAATAGTATCCTGTGCATACACTCTGCCTTCTCTGTACTGTTCCTATTTGATCCAGTTTCATGCAGCTGAGGTTTCTTCTGCCATAGGGCCCCTTTGGAAGACAAACTCCAAGGAAGGGGCCAGGATGGGCTATAGCAGTGGCTATAGCAGTGGTGTCCTTGTCGCAGACAACAGTGTTGCTGATAGGGAGCATGTACCACATGTACGACAGGACAGCTGTCAAACGGGCACAGTCAAGGCTATAAAGGGTACAAAGTCTTCAAATGTCCTTTTAGTAAATTCTGGAACGGAATTTGGTTAAAGACTCATTATAAACGGCAAATGTTAGATTGCTTCACAAGGCCTTTGCAGAAGACTGACAGTAGACCCTCCTGGTACGTGACTGCACAGCTTAGATTTCAGGCTGACGATGTTTTCTTTCAGTCCGTGGTCCCTGTTGGGGACCATGTCTTGTCATGTCAGCAGTGAGGAGCTAATGTAGTCTTTGTACTGTGCCAGGAACCCATTAGGCAAGTCTCCTGATTGCAATCCTGCTGCTGTTTCGCTGGCTTTGCACCCTAACTGCAGAGGCAGACGTGGTGCCAAGACCTCCTCTGGCTTGCCCAGAATTAGAAGTTACATAACAACGTATTTCTAGGCAGAGGTTTACATGGAAATGGCAGTGTCCTGGGATTCAGGAGAACTGTATTGTCTGAGCAATTTGTTTAGACAACAACCCTTCTAAATCACAGTGACTATCTATATAGTTTTTCATTAGAATGAGGAACTGCAAGCTAGGGAACACCTCAGTACTTCCATATTTCCAATAATAAAGACTTAACATGAAAATTTTAAACATGATACCTTTTGGTTAAACTACCTAAGGCTTAAAAATAATGCAAATGCCCAGTGACAGAAAAGAAATTTCAACTTGTCTGCTTGATCTAAACTACCCACACAAATTCTTTTGAATTATTGGAAGAAAGGAGGTTAATAAGAAATCCAAATGCACTGTGACTAACAGTTGGGAGGTTTTTGAGGGTTTTGGAGTGTGGGCAGAGAATCAGAGAGAGCAAACTATAGGTCCAAGATTATTATTCAGTCTTCTAAACCACTTTTTAAAATATCAGTCTTGTGTTCAACGTGCTTTACTCAACGTTACTGAGCAAAAGAACTTTCTTTTCAATGATAGCAGTTACCTAATGGTTCATTTTGTTTAACTGTTGACTCATTCTTCCTATCAGGTGGTGGCACGAGCAGCCATACACAGCAAAACAAATCAGTATGTGTTATTGTTCAGCAAGTGCTCTTGGACTCCACTACGAATATTTAATATGTGCTGGGAAATGCCCCCCTTTCCTTGCTTTCTATTTCAGGGTCTATTTCACACTTCCACTGCAAAGATTTAGTTTCACAGAACACTGCTACTGCAGTTTTCCAATATGTGCCATAAGTACAGGTGCATTTTGTTCAGCAGAAGTCACTTTTCATTTGGCATGCCCTAGAAAAGGAAAATGAGCTTACTTCTCCAGCCGCACCGGTTCCTCATCTTGCTGCGCGCGAGAGAAAATGAGCGAAGGAGCAAACTTGCACCAGGGGAAAATCAATCGTTGTAATTTATGCCAATAACAATCAGAAGAGAAGCTAATGGTGCTGGAAACTGCTATTTTACAATTTCTCATGAGCACATTCAATGAAAATTTGATGCACACACATATATATAGATGTATGTAGGTATGTATCTGTCATATATATATATATGTATCTGTAGTAGTGTAACTGTCTTAACAGAGTGTCAATGCAAGCAAACCATTCACAGTAGAAAGAAATTCCAATGTATTTAGCCATTACACAATAATAATAATCTTCACAATATTATATAAATATGAACTATTGTAATCTCATGGTGTCCTTATGCTACACATTTTTGTTTCCATTTTACATATCAGGAAACAGAGTTTGAGTGAAATGATGAGGTATTGTACTGAAATCCTGACTGAACTTGGCCCACAAAACACTCCTCTGCTTAAAGATTTGTTCAGTTTTTGTTTTTTTGCTTCAAGCAGCTAATCATAGATACATCAACTTGTTTAACACACGTGCAAGTAAATAAAGCTAAAAGAAAGCTTCATTTCTGCTGATCTTCCTTTATTACTTCACATATCAAAATTACGGCTATTCTTAGCGACAGGGTGCTAGGGGAGGGGAAGGAATACAACAGATACTGCTGCTGAAGCACAAGGGCTTGCAAGAAACAAAACAAAAGGCCTTTCCACCTGGAGCTTAATTAAAAGGGTCAGTGCTGCAGGGTGCCTCAAGAACTGAAAGTGTAAAAAGGTTAAGAAGGAGAAAAATAAGGAGAAAAATAAGTTGATGAAAGCCTGGTCCATTGGTGGCTACTAAACATGAACATCTGGATATAACCAGCAGTTCAGGAATCCTCCAATTTTTGGTAAGTATAGAGAGATTCTTCCCCCTGATTTATTTTTGTAACCCCGCTGCTCTTCTTTGTTCTTATATTCCTGTCTAAAGATCTGCTAATGATATTTATAGGAGACAGAAGGCAGGACCAGATGAGCCTTTGCACTGACATAATATGGCTTTCTGCTTTATGTTATGCTGTTGCAGCAGGGCAGGCTACTCTTACACTCCTCAGGCCTGCAGGCTGGGTATCTGAGGCAAACCCCACTGATTCAGAGGAATCTTTTTTTCCAGTCTTTAAAGCAGTCTTAAATGCAAGTCTGGTTCATACTATAGTAGAGAACATCTGATTATTACACGAGGCTGGTCAGGAACTGTAATCAAATTACCTAAAGGAAAGCATTTAGGATACATTATTTAAACTGCATTAGATATCTATGTGGTCATTCCCAGGCAGAATGAATATTTCCTCAATCTGCTTCAATTTAATTCAACTTAATTTACACCTTTCGTTAGTTTGGATGAATATTGCTCTTTAACATGTCTTAAGGAAACAGGCTCTGCAGGAAATGGAGTGAGCTACTGACATAATTTCTATTAAGAGAGCCTAGTATTAGAAAACAGTGCAGTAGCAGAGAGTTTTCTGTTGATTAAGGTATAAAGCTGAGGTTCTGCTCTGGCTGCAATTATGTGGTGAATATAATTGTGACCTGAACATGGAAGTATATATGTCAGCAGTGGGCAAGAATGCCTCTCTAAAGTTCACATTTGTAATCTTTCCCTTACTACATGGAAACGACGCTTGCCAGTACGGCCCTCCCTCCATGATGTCTGTGCGGCCTCGTCCTCGCAGGCTTTGGATCCAATTCCCCCTGGCTAAATTCCACCTAAACTGCACTGTGGATGCGTTTGAGTCAACTAAGTCTTGAACAAGGACTTTAGTCCCCAAAACAACTTAATCTCACAGGCCCTGAAATGAAGTAGTGCCTCTGATTCTAAGCAATTTTCAAAGCAGAGCCATCTGAGCTTGCTAGTGAGAAAAGGAGGATTTTAAGGGAGGCAAATGGGTTCTGATACCTGCCGACCTCTTTTTTGTTCTCTCCAAATATTGTTCCAATCACGGAGCTATTGTGTGGAAGACAGAGTCTTCCTCTGCTTCCGCTCCCTCTGGCAGGCCCCTTGCCACTTTCAAATCAATCACAGCATCTTAAAAATATCCTGCATCCCATCAAATCAGTGGCTTATTTGTGAGGAATGAAAAATCACAGTTCTTTCTTACTGCTACAGCATTCTGGGTCTGCAGTCACCAAAAGGGTCAGGGGACACTAGTCTATAGTTTTGATGGTTCAAGACAATCTTGTCTGCTATAATCAGACATCAACAGAAGTATCAAGACGGTAGTTGTGCTGATTGTACAGTGTTGATATTTATGGAAAAATGTGATCCCCATAAGTATTCAATTCTGCCATTATCACTGTATATGCTGGACTTTTATTAATATTGACATTCAATAATCAGTCAGCTGGCTGTAAACTTGAGAAGACAGTGATTAAAATGCCCATTAACAGAGTTCAGAAAAGAACAAAGGCTGCTGCTTTTTCACTTAGGTCACTGGGCTCAGGGAAAGGAAATCTTCCTTTGAACAGGCCAGACATTTTACATTTTGTGGTATCTCTGTTCTCATATTCCTTCAGCACACAGTGCATCTTGAGTTGTCATTCACAGATCCATCTCCACAGGAGTGCAGATATATTTCCACACGGCCATTCCAGAGTGCACTCCAGCAGGACAGACACTTGCAAAAACATTTGCCAGGTCTTTGTATGGATTTTAAAACATGTGCTTGTAAATAGCAGGTAGTATCTGAATGCCTGTGTCAAATAACTGATTTAGGGCATGTTTTTGCTGAGTATCACAATTTTTAACTGACCGGTTTGCCTTTTGTCTCAGAAAAATTACCTACACTTGACTGGGAATGGACATTGGACAATTATCTGTTTGGGAATCCTGCTAGAAAGATTGAAGCATAATGTTGGTGGGAAATTTTTCTAATGTGTTTCAAAAAAAATAATGTCAATTGACAAAAAAAAAAGCAGTTTAGTAACTCTCAAGCTCTATGAACTGCTTGCTTACATTTTTTTCTTAATTAAAATAATTGTACAATGCAAGGTCAGATTCCACATTTTCAGTGGAAAAAATGATTGCTGCTGTTCGAAGCACATAGCTACATGTCTTCACTGCAAATTTCAAAACTCAAAAATAGTAGACTGAATTTTAGTGCTTTTCAGTTTGTATGGCCACTGTTGGTCCATCAATCATTACGAGGTGAAACAATTGCAAAAGTCCTGTACTTCAAAACATCATAATTCACATGCTCCAACATGTACTAGCAAGCAAATAAGCAAAATAAAGTGAAAATAATAAATGAATATTGAAAATCCAGGCTAGCTTTCTCCTGATTATAATAATATAGGTTGCCATGCTTCAGAAGACAGCCTTTCTCCTCAGTAAATCCAGATGCTACTAGGATTTTTTTTTTAATTAGAAGTTAAAACAGCCATTAATTAGCACTGATTGAGAGGTGCTTCTGCAGTGACTATACAGAAACCAGCAGCTTTGCAATTCTTTGATTTTAGTCCTGCAGCAGACAGGTAGAAAACCTGCTGAGGTGCTGCTGACAACGAGCAGGCTCTCCACTATTGCTAACTGCAGTTCTCCTCCAATCTCTTTGGTAAGAGCCAATGCCAGTAAGCTTCACAACTGCATTATTGTTTTACACCCTGCATGAAGGATGTGTTTAATAACTAGAAATAAGATTAATCTAGCTAAAATCATTTTAATAGAATGATTGCAGATTGAAATGTGACAGTACGCCTGAAAATTTTATGTGATGCACATAGGCAGCTGTGGAGGTGCTGGAATTCAGAGAACTGTTGTTATGTATCACTTGAATTTACAATAATTTAGATATATTAACCTCACTTGCACATTTTGTTTATAGTTTACTGAATCATACCTGCCTGAGTATACATCTTGTGCACAGGATTGGGTACACTTTTAGGGAGAGGAAAGACTGTGATGGAATTCCCTTACTCAGGAAGGCATTATATATTAGAAGGAAATATTGTCTGTTAGTGTTTGTTTTTATCAGTGATCATCTGTATTCATGAAGCAACACCACTGCAGAAACATAAAAGCAATTTGCTCATGGTATAGTGTTAAATCACCTCTTTATCCTGACCTTTCGCCTTTTTGCAAAGGCTTCTCAAGGAACAATTGCAATTGAGAAAGATGAAAGCTGAGAAAGCTTTCGTTACTTTGAACAAATAATATTTATATTTTTTCCTCCTGAGCAAAAGTTCTGGAGTTACATGGATGGAGCCATGAAAGACGTTGTCAGCAGGACTTGGACAAGTAGTCTGGCTCATACACCTACCACAGCTCCCTGTCCAGAGAGCTTCTTGTGGTGTCAGATGGACTCAGTCCTGTAGAAATCACCACAATAAGAAATTCACCTCTGAGTATCAGGTCCCCATCTGTAAAACAGGCCTAATTTAATCTTTTCGTGCTCTTTTCTTGCCTCTTTCTTTCAAAGCACTTTCACCTTGACATCATTTGTTAGGTGGCTCTTTGCCTTTGTTGCTTTTCCTTGATGGGATCCGTTCAACTACGAGTGCAGCTGTGCACCCAACCTGGCCTGGGAAATAATTCCTTTTTTTAAAAAGAGCTCCCCAAAGCAGGCCTCTAGGGGACAGATTTCTAGAAGCCTGGTAATCTCCCTGCCTTGCCTTGAAATCTGCAGGATTTTTTCAGGTCAGCCCCTGGCTGAGGTCTTTGCCCTCCTTTTCCTGCATGGAAACAAGGGCTGGATACACAGCAGTTGCAAAGAATTCCCTCGGGAGTTTCAGTCAGACAAGGGTTTAGTGCTGAATTAGTCCTTGAGAGCGCCCTGAGGGGTTTGCTGTGCTTCTGCTGCACAAAGCAAGAATGACAGGAAACACTGGGCCCAGGGACAATGAGATAGACTTTTGTTCCAACTATAGCAATTACCTGAGCTGCAAGAAAAATAACGGTCCTTAAATTTTAAACAGAGTTATTTCTAAGGGTTACAGGAGAAGGATTGTGGCCCTCCATCTGACTCTTGCATAGGACCAAATAGCTTGTCTAATGCTGCGTTGAGTACCTGAAATTATTTCTCAAATTGAGAAGACTGGTGTTGGAGCTGAATGGAAAATGTGCCTTGCTGCCGTTGAAACTGCCTGCTATATTTCCAGTTCATGTTAAGTAAAACAACATCTTTCAGCTAGATGGCCTTTGCTGATAGCTATTTCAAAATTCCAATTTCAAATACATCTGAGGGTTCCTCTGTGAGTTTATTTTCTGTAGTGCTTCTTAACACATCAGTTTTCAAAGAGTTGCAGCGAGACCAATGCATTTGGTTTCCTTTAAAAATCCTGTAGCTTCCTGAGCTGAATTCTATGTTAAAATATAATCTCAACTGGTTGCTGCCTTTACTGCCTGGGTAAAGAAGTGGAGGTGGGGACATATCTCTGTTGAAGTTAGCTCAAATCTCAACCCTGCATATTTATTGCCAGTAGTGTTTAGCATATCTGAAAAAAATCCCAGTGCCTGAAGCATCCAGCAGTGAAATGTTTGTAGCATGACACAGAGTCCAGTGGGATTCTCCACATTTCTTGCATGTTGATAATTCTAGTTATGCTTTTCCAGGGGAAATTGCATGGGCTTCAGTTCCAACAGCAGGGAATGGCACAGGAGGCTTGAAATCACATGCCTAGGCTTGGCCTGGAGGGCAGCAGCCGATCCCTCATCTGACCCCGTGCTCAGCTCCATCCCAGTGCAGGCACTGCTGGAAACACCTTACAGCTGCAAAGGGAAGGAGAGGGAAGCTGCTGAGCTGCATCGCCAGCGAGGCCACTTCTCTTCAACTGCTTTAAACTTCATTTCACCCATCTGCTCTATGATACTCATTTGCCCAGAGAAGCATAATGACACTTTACTGATAGATGTAAATGTCTTTGATGCAGGACAGCTCTAGATGAACAATAAAATAATCGGAGCTTGTTTCTACCTAAATCACTTTTGCTTGGACATCAGCAGCTACTATGTATTACTAAATGTTTTCAAGGTAGAAAGATCATTTAAATTTATTCCATGGTCTTATGCATGTGACTTTCGTAGTCCAGGACTTGTTTCCTGACTTTTGTTTTGTTTTGGTTTTTGTTTTCTTTTTTCCTATGTGGGGCATTTTTTTCTTTTTTTGCCAGTAGGATCTGAAGATCTACAGTTGTTTGTTTTTCTCACAAAACTACTTATGACCTCCTTTTCCCTCTTTAAACAATACATAAATCCCCTACTTCTCTCCCATAACTACCTTCCCCTGGAGTACCATAATCTGTATTGTTTGCAAATCGTATTTGCAAAACAAACAGAGGGAAAAACATTATTTGAAAGTTTCCTTAGTATAGAGTTCTATAAACAGCTCTAAAAAACCTAATCCTAAAGGAGTTTGGCTCTGAAGGACAGTCAGCAGCCCTTCGATGTGAGAGAGGACCCAGGCCACGTGGTTAAACACCGCAGTGATCATGCAGGCATGGACTTCCCTGCCCAAGAACCTGTCACAAAAGCAGTTCTTATTACTTATGCACCACACTGCAGACACTCGGAGGCCAGAGCTAAGTGACAGCAAAAGCCAAAACACTCCCCTCGCCTGTCAGACTGACTCCGCGGTCTCAGAGTCAATACGGATGCAGAATGCAAAGCTGCGAGTTAATAAGTGTTGCCATTAATGTATTTTAATTAAACAGAGGAGAGGAGATGGGAAGGGCCTGAAACAGTGACAGGGGAAAGTGAAAAACAGAAAGCCTGGGTTTCTGTGCTCTCCTGTTTGTTTCACGATCAGTCAGGGGACCATTGCTGCTAGCTGGGTTAGTCCGTATTACAAGGAAACGTGCAAAGCTTTTTTGTTTCTAGGTTGAATGCAAACATTTGCCTTGTCATTTCAGCTTTGCATCCCTTGCATGCACTAAGCTTAAACTGCTCATATTTAATACTTTTCTTTTAACTTTTCAGTTATCTCTGATTTACCACCAGTTCTGTGCACTTGTGGTTCACCAGCTATGAAATCACCATGTACTATATAGCCTTAGACACAGTTGTGGAGATGCAACTCCCTGCTCTTGGTTTTCTGACCCTGATCCTGCAAGAACGTGTCCTGCAGACATGTTATGACTGACCTCGGAGGTCTCTCTGCCGAAGAACCACCCCCTAGAGAACTGTTGGTAAATGCAGCCCCTACAAAATATTTGGTGATGGGGGAAGGTTTTGGGGGAGGTGAGTGAGTGTCTGTGTGGCTTCTCTTTTCAACATTGCCTAACAAATGTAAAGGCAGAGTACCAAAATGCACCTCACACAGAAAATCAGGTAGAACAGAAATACACCACGATTTTTTTTCTCCATTGCAATGAGTCTAAGAAATCTATACCTGTGAATCTCAGATACTGCATATCTGGTTTGTCCCTGCTTATGGTGAATTGTATTTGCTGTTTGAGGAATCTCTCAGAAATAAAATCTTGCAGAACTTTTCAGGTGCTTTTAAAAATACTGCTATTATCTCTGCTGCTGATGAATAAAATCTTGTTATAGCAAAACAGAACTATGGCACTTCTCTGTGCTCTATCACAGTCCATTTCAGAAAGATGCATGCTAATTCCTACTCCTTTTCCTTATGTATGGAGTATGTTCTTCATGCTCTAGCATGTTCTGAACAGTTCTACTAGCTCAGTTTTCAGTAATCATCTCCAAACTCTCTGGAAATCATGCTCTTTAGGCTAGAGTGTATACAGTGTAATTTACTTGGGTGTAATTTATAAACTACTGTGAGGTTTTATAAGGATAGAGTAAATGATGAATAAAATCTAGATAGCAGGAGCATTTTGCATTTAGATAAAGGATTTTGGCTGTGAAGTATTGTCCTTGTTCCTTTTCCTGTTAAAAGAATGTACTTGTATTTAGTCCAGCATGGATAATGCAAGCTATCAACTGCTGATGCTTGCAGAACTGTCCTTTATGAGGACAGCAAAGCCTGGAGTGTTTAAGCATACATTACTCGTTCACTC
>JAVCKT010000384.1:16920-29652 GCA_032273925.1 Rhynchotus rufescens | reverse complement strand
AAAATGTAATGTCAGAATACTCCATAACATCACAGGAAGGTCCTGGGCCCGAAGGGAGGGAGAGAGGAAGGGAGGGAGGGAGGGAAACCTTCAGCTACTCAATAGGAGGGCAGAAAACTTTGGAGCCAGTCACTTCTTGACTATACCCAGTGAAAGAACAAAAGGCAATGGGCATAAGCTGCCACAAGGGAAATTCCTGTTTCTAAGATTCTAGGGAAAAAAATCAACATAATGTTCAAACAGTCTAACAGTGTTCAAGAGAAGCTGTGAAATCTTTGTCCCTGATAAATATATTCAAAACTCAAATGGGCCTGTTCTAAGCTGATCTTGCTCTGAGAAAGGGGAGCTGACTAAGTGATAGACATAACAACAAAAAACACACTTCTGAGCACATAGCTGGAGTTGCCCTCTCAGCTATTTTTGCAGCCCAGTAACCAGGAGTGAATGACTTACCTGTGAAAGGGTACGGAGACAGACCAACAGATGGAAAGACAAATCAAATACTGTGATGCTGTTGGTGCTGGTCTCCCTGCAAGGTGTCCTGGTGTTTAAATTTTTATAATGCAAGCTCCAGAGACAACTTCCAACTTATGTCATTCAGCAATTCAGCGATTTTACAACTTCAAGGCCGGGAAATTTAAGTCTCCAGAAGTTATTTCTCTGGCCTAGTTTATAATAGGATGAAACCAAAACAGGGATGCCTACAGACTGGTATAAAACAGGGAAAAGCAAGTATTGGTTACTTTACCAGGGGAACAAGTCTTTAACTTTATAGCCTTTAAAGTATCATAAGCAAAAACTCATTTCTGTAATTCTCCTTTGCTGCTGAGATTTAAATCTAAGCTTTTGATTTTCAGGAATTTCAGGCCACAGTGGAAGACAATATACGGACACCATCTAAGGCCTCATGGTTCTCCCTCACATGACATTATACACAGCCCTCATAGTTGTCATCTGCTGTGCTCTGACACAGGTGACAAGGCAGCTTGGTGCCAATCTGCTGAGCAAAGAAAGATCAGGAGGAAACATGAGGGAGGTGATGCCATAGCTGGACCTTCTCCCATATAGGAACTTATACCTGGAGAATATTCTCCAAAACAGGTCTAAATAAAATCCATCTCCTTGATAATGAAATCATTCATTTCTTCACTGGCCCTGACAAATTCAAATGCCAAGTACAGTTCAGGCTGTGGCAACTGCCATTTTGATCGAAAGATACTGTGAGTTACGTAGCTTAAAGAAGAAAAAAAGATGATGACGATTGGCTCAGGTGGCCCCTCTTTCAAGATCAATAACATTATTGGATTGAAGTTTGGTTTCCATGTGGAAGTAAAATAGAAATTATTATATATTTTTCACATTCCTTAATGAATTTCCAGTGACTTGATTAAGACGCAGGAATAAAAGTCAATGTTATATTAATCCCTTCCTGAAAAAAGAGAGAAGCATCCTGGGTTGGAGTAATAGCATTAAGGAAGGCTGACTGTACATACATCCTCTACACTCACTCTTTAGGCTGCTCTCTCAGCCATCATTTTAATCACAGCAGATGTGCCAAAGGGATTTGAAGTGTTTGAAACAGTGGCACTGGTTGTTGGGATGACTGAACTCTCCAGGAGCATGGATTGAAGGATTGAAGGATTTTACAGTCAAGAGCCGGCAGGTAGGGAGAGATTAAAGTTATCACCAGATCCACAAAGAAGAAATAGAGCACCTAGTTGTAAGGTTAATGAACAAAAGGCTCAGTCTAAAACGTGAATCTCTCAGCTGTGTTAATTTGTAATAGACATTACAGACTATTATCAATTTGACTGCAGCTTTAAATACGAGCTCTGACCTAGAGCAGCAAGGATTTACTGTATATCATGTGGTGATTCACTTGGTGCAGATGCTGTGGTCATACCAGAACAGATGAAATATCAGATGTCATTATTCCTATGAAATAATCTTCAGAGCTAAGACTGGAGACAGGCTTCACGTCAAAGAAAATAAAAATTTGCTGGAAAATAAGAAAATCATCTTTACAGAGCATGATAGGAGTGATCTGTGAGTAGAAAGAAAAATTCTGAAGTGTAACAGGAAGAGGCATTTTCAAATTAAAGCACATCATTGTTTCTAATGAGCATTTTGTTCCTGTGGCTGGAAGTTAAAGCAAATTTAGCATCTGTGACAAATTTGGACTTAAATCAAGTCCCAAAATACAGAGCTTTGGTCCCTGGCTCTGTGTCTAGCAGACAAAGGGCTCGGATACCTCATAGGTCAAAAAATGCCAGTTTAGAAGATTTAATGCCAGGCTAATTCTTTTTTTTTTTTTCCTAATATAAGTGAGTGGCATTAAGGTATATTTTACTGTTTGGCTTGCCAAAGGCATTTGAAGTGCCTTTTTGGCTCCTTTCTAGAAAAATAACCCCAAAAACACAAACAAATTATACTATGCTTCCAAACACCTTGTATGAAAATTGCTCTAACTTTCAATTGAATCAAAAAACAAAGAGCAGGTAGCTAAATAGAAGAACAGTTTGGACTTAGGCTGGATTTTTTGTTGCTATTTCACAGATGTTGAAAAAAAAAAAAGAAAAAAGTAGAGCCCTCTTTATTAGGAATTTATTAAGAACTCTCCACTTTATTAAGATGCTGTAGAGCCCAAGTGGTGCTACCACCAGCCTGACGGGTGCCCGGGGTCTGGAAGCGAGATGATAATTCCGGTGTTTAACTACCCGAAGGAAGCCAGAAGCCCTTGCAGGCGTTTTCTCTGGGAATCTCCTGGAGACATCAATATGGTGCAGCAGAGATCTCTGCCTGCTGCTTTGCTGGACCCTGTGGAAGCAAAGGGACAGTGACAGTATGTGCTTCCATGCCCCAGCTAGCTGCTCCCTGCTGGAGGCTTCTCTAGGCTTCAAACCATGTGTATCTAGAATTCAATTAGCCTCTCCCAAGTTGTGTCTTAAACAAAACTGGAAATGCGTAGGAAATTGTCTGGCATTTATCCCTGATACGGATGCAAAGCATGGTCTGCAAAATGTTTATCTGTTTCTCTCCTGCATCCTTCAAAATAGTTTTCTTGCTCCTATGGCATGACCTTGTGGGACCCGTTTTGCCAGGGGCTTTGCTGGGCTCGGAGCTAAGTGGTGCCTGGCCGTCCTGGGCACAGCCATGGGGAAGGTGACAGCCCAGCTGAGGGGGCCCACAGGGCTGCACGTCACAGCTAGGGACTAAACTCTTCCACAGGTTTCTCCCTACAAAGGGAGAATACAAAGGGAGTTTTCTCCCTACAAAGATCTCAGAATACAACCCCCCTGGATGATTCTCACAGTATGGGACAAAAACAGAGCCTAGTCACTTAAGTAGACCAAAAAAAAAAAAGAAAGTGTTGTAGTGTTGTCTGTAGCAAAAGCCCCTCCTTCTGGTTGCTTCCCAGGATGGTGTGTAAGCTTCCCCAGTGCCGGGAGCGATAATTCTGGACGGTTCCAAGCCCAGTAATACGTATGTAAGCCACTCATAGCTGTGCCTTTTTTAATAAACCATTTATTAGCTAAACATGGGCTGATAACAAAGACATTTATACTGAGAAGGATCCCTCCTTTGAACTGGAATTTGCACAGCACCAAATCCCATTTCTTCAGTGGTCGGATTAATGTCTATATTATCTGTGTGTGAAGGCTGTTCTACTTTGCCCTCATTGAAAAAAGGGCCCGTGCACCCAGGATGTACGTGTTTGTGTGCATTTGTAGGGAGACGGCATTCAAGGCAAGCACAGCTTGACTTGGGGAGGGAAATGCTGCATAATATTTGTATTACCATTAGAAAGCCCCCATGCTGGGCATTAGGCATTATTTTGCTCATAGCCGGCATGTTGTAATAGGTTCTGAATGCTGTAATGCCCCTTTGAAATATAGCTGAAAGTAAAGCCATGCAGCGAAATAGAGAAATCCATCTTACACGCCAACCCGTTGCTGAGCTCAGACTGCTTCTTACGCTTCTCTTGAATTTAGGCATGGTGTTTGTATAAATTTGGAAATACGCCTGTGTCTTATCTGGTTTGTAACTTAGCAACCTTTAATCTAGGTTTCTGGCTGCTCCTTACAAAACAGCTGATAAATCTAGTCAAGCTTTTACAATAAACTTGGTAGGGAGAGTGTAAAGGGCTCATGAAATACATAAGTAATACCCAAAACTCCATTCATTTTGCTGACATTTACCTTTATGCATAAAGACAAGCACAAAAACGCCCACTGCTCAAAGTCACATTTAATCAGACTGAGTAGATTTATATTAGCAGACACCAACTGCTAGAGGGAAGGCTGTGATTTGCAGAGCGGAGAAGTTTCATAGACCATGATTTGTCTTGAGACATAGTGAACTTTGATTTAATCATTTAACTTAGTTAATTTGCCATCTCTGTATCTGGAGAAGGAATTAACCAGATGTAAAAATGAAAAGGAAGTGATAAAAATGAACAACGAGATTATGCTGATAAGCTAGGCCTTTTATGAAGATTTGTCCCCACTGAACACTGCAGAGCACTGCAGGGTCCAACATCATCCATACGGCAAACATATTACAGAAACAGAAAATAAGGTCTGAAAGCTTTGAGTGACAGGGCGCTGAATGACACAGTTGTCAGAAATAGTTGGCATGTCCATTAGGCGATTGCACCTTCCTGAAAGGTGTTTGGCAAGCTGCTAAAGGATTCCTCATCATACACGGAGGCTGAAGAACTAGCTTCTCTCTGTTTGTTTTCTCCCTGTATTAATTCAGCTACATCCTCCTGGAAATGAATATTGTTGCTGCACATCCCATTGATTGCAGAGTCGTGGCCAAAGGGCAGAGTGGCAACCTGCGAGTTGCAGGCGTCCTTACAAGCTTTTTTCAGGTACTCCCGTAACACTGCAGCACTTCTTTCCTCTGTTCTGAACGGTGTGGGTTTCTCTAAACGCATTTTGGGATTCTTTTTCATCTAGAAAGCAAGCCCTGAGACAAGATGAGCTCCAGCAGAGCAGTGTCACTCCTAGCTTAAAGACTAACAGCAGCAATAACAAAGCAAGCTGGTGACTAGTTTACAGGCTTCGGTTTTAAGGGCATTATGAAAGTGAGAGTCTTATCCATGCCATGAAAGAGATCCTTTGATATAAAGATAATGAGAGTCATAGATAAAGTGCAGCTGCTCCATGCCCCTAAATACACAATTATTAGCCAGCACAAGTCTAAAAAATATACCCAGAACTGATGTACAGTGATGGAAAAGTCTGTATTTAATATCAGTCTGTTTGGGCCTACAGGCATAGCATCACAAGTTGTCATCTCTCATCCTTCAGAGCTAGACTGAGTCAGCCTTGAGACAGAAAACACTGACTTTATGCCTCTGTCAGGTGCTACAGAAAGGAGCAAAGGGATTTGACTTGCTGCAAAGCAAGTACTGAGTTCACATTCCAGCAGAATAAAACAGACCATCCGTGTCCTGGTCTTTTGGAAGAGGCATACAACCAGACCACTGCTGCTACTGCTGAGAAAACATCTCAGGATTGGCTGAATTCCTGTTGACTGAGCTAACGGGGTTGCTGAAATGTCTCATAATTAATCCCCTGACCTTTAATGTCCATTTATCTTATCTATTAAATAAAATGTCAATGGTTCTGCAGGCTGTAGAATGCCTTCAGGATCTGAGACCAAGTGCCTCCCCTACCTAAATGCTTCCCTTTTCTTCCTCATTTTGGATAGCTGTGCAGTATTGCTGTAACTTCTGATTAACCAATGCAGCTCTGAAACCTGCAGAACAGTGTCATGGAGAAAGCTCTCATATAATTCCTGAGAAATCAGCATAAGCAGGTGCCTTTCAGAAGTGCCTGAGGCTTCTGGAGAGCACCGGTGACAACTCCTCGACATGAGTCATTGAAAAGCTGGTGAACAGAAATGCTGGACTTCATACTTAAAAACACAGAAGAATTGGTTGGGGGTGTTAGGGGCAGCCTTGGCTGCGGACACTAAGGGATGGTGGAATTCAAGAACCTATGAGGTGGGAACAGGGAAAAAGCAGGATCACAGTCCTGCTTTGGGATTCTTTCGAGAGGTCAGAAGAGCACACTTTGGCCTATTTAGAGATCTGCTTGGAAAAATCCCATGGGATAGGGTCATAGAGGGAAGGAGGGATCCAATAGAGCTCATTGGTATTCAAGCATACCTCCTCCAAACTCAAGAACAGTCTATCCTGCTGTGAAGCAAATCAAGCAAAGGTCCAGGAGGTCTGTATAAGGAGCTTCTCTATAAAATCAAATATAAAAATGAAGCATGCAAGAAGAGGTGGAAGAAGTAGAGGTAACATGGGAGAAATATAGAGATGTTGATGTGCAGGGGTGGGTTTAGAACGTCAAAGCATATCTGGAATTTAAGATGCCAAAGAGTCTAAAGGGCAAAAAGATGGGTTTCTACAGGTAAGCAAGCAACATAAGGGATGCTAGGGAAAATATGGTCCCACTGTTGAATGGAGATGGAAAAGGCAGAGGTACTGAACACCTTTTCACCTCAGTCTCTACTGGTAAGATCCGTCCTCAGAAATTCCAGGTTCCTGAGAACACAGCAGAAGTTTGGAGCATGGGAGACTTACCCTTAATAGAGGAGGATCAGGTTAGTGAACATTTAAACAAATGGCACACGCACAAATCCCAGGACTTGATGAGATTTACCCACAAGTGCTGGAGAGCTAGCTGGTGCCACCAGTCTTAGACATTTTTGAAAGGTCATGCTGAACAGGAGAGGTTCTTCAGTAATCAATACTGATGTCAATATTGTTTCCTATCTTCTTTAGAATATCTGGATGAAGGGACAGAGTGCACTCTCAGCAGGTTTATGAATGGCACAAACTGGTGAGAGTAGTTAATGCAGCAGATGGATGTACCGCTCTGCGGAGAGACCTTGACAGGCTGGAGCAGTGGGTTGACAGGAACCTCATGAAGTTCAACAAAGGGAAACGCAAAGTCCTGCATTTGGAGATGTATAACCCCATGTTCCAGCGCAAGTTGTGGGCTGTTCAGCTGGTAGGTTGCTTTGTAGAGAAGTTTCTGAGGTCCTGGTGGACAAACAGTTGAACGAGACCTGGCAATATCCTTGTAGCAAGGAAGGGCAAGAGCACCCTGGGCTATATTAGGCAAAATGTTGTCAGCAAGTTGAGGAAGGTGATTCTTCTGCTTGACTCAGCCCCAATGAGGCGATGTCTGGAGTGCTGTGTCAGGCTCACCAGTACAAGAGACATGGATGTATTGGAGTGAATTCAGAGAACCCCATAAAGATGTTTAAAAGATTGGATCATCTGTCATACAAGGAGAAATTGAGACAGCTGGGGTTGTTTAGTCTTAAGAAGATAAGGCTCAGGGGGATCCTTTCAATGTGTATAAATACCTGATGTAAGGGAATAAGGAAGATCAAACAGGTTTTTCATGGTGATGCCCAGTGAGAGGATAAGAAGAAATGAGCACAAATGAAACACAGGAAATTCCATCCAAACATAAGAAAACACTTTTTTTTTAATAGTTAGTAGTCAATACAGGTTGCCCAGAGAGATTAAAGATCCTTGAAGATATACAAAACCTGACCAGACATAGCCCAGAGCAATCTGTTGTAGCTGTCTCTTCTCTGAGCAACAGGGTTGGTCTGAACTAGGAAATCTTCGGAACAGCCTGCCAATCTCAACCAATCTGTGATTCAGTGATTTGGTCATTCTGTTTTGTTTGCTGGAAATACTTGAGAGAGACAAGGAGAAAGAGCAAGAAAGGAGAAGAATTTTAGAAACTCTTGTAGTAGCTTTTCCCTTCTCTGTAAGTCATTCCACAGTGTCAAAGGAAAGGAAGGGCTAGCAGCACAGTGTTGCTCTCTAGAGTTAGTGTTTGTACTCTGTTTCCAGAAGCAGCTCCAGACCTTTCTGATCATGGGGATTTCCCTCCATGAGCAAGAACCCTTTAAACACAAAGGATAAATAAAGCTCCATTTTGGCTGCTCCCATCTGTGGTCTGGTTGTCACAGAGGAGAACTTTCTGTGAAGGTGTTGAAGAAACTCTCACAGTGAGAGTCAAGTGGAAAGATCTCCATGGGCAAAATTCCCAGCTATCACAAAGACAAACTTCCCAACTTATGACAAGGTAAGTTTAAGTGATGGAAAGGAGGAGAATTGCAACCTCCTGCAGCTCTTGGGCAACAGCACAAGTCACGGGGCACCAGAGATGGGGGCCAAGTGATGGGGTAGCCCACTACTCTTCCCTTGGTGCTCTGCTGGCTCCTATCCCAGCTCCTCCTGCACCAAGGTCTGCAGATTCTCCACTGCCAGCCTCATCCTTGGAAATGGCAAAGCACAGTGACTGGGAGGAACCGGTATAAACCTGACTAAAGGATATGAATTATATTTAGCCTGGATTCTTAGAATCTTTTGAGTGGAGTTTATTTCATAATGATAGACATAGTGCATGCTGCTGTTTAGAGGATTGTATGGATGGATGTGCCTCTCCACCTCATACTGCAATGGGGAAAAGGGACAGGGTGACTGTTTCCTACTGTTATCAAAAATTCATTCAAAGTTTCATTTAAAGCAAATTATCCATGGTACTAGCAGGCTTTGAGAGCTTGCTTATCCATGATGACTAATCACACCCAACTTCAGCTTGCTTCTGAGAGTCTAGGTGAATCCAAAGCCAAGAAGAGTTTGCTAATCATGTTTTGATCATATTAGCTTCTGTGACAAGAAACTTTTCCTTTCTGTGAAATATGACAGGCTAGTGTTAATGAACCCTCAGAGTATCCACTATACCTGCCAATGTACCTCACTGCCATAGTGAAAGAAAGCACATTCTTCCTGATAGACTTTATTTTCATGGCTGGAAGTGGATTCTTCAACACGGTTCCACCAAGCAGGAACTCCAGTGTTTCCAGTAGAAAGTGTAAAGCTTGGTAGCAGACAAAACATCTTCATTTTTTAACTTGAGCAACAAGATCTATCAAATTAACTTCCTTTTCACAAGAGAAGAAGTGGTGTGCAGTTCACTGACATAATTGCCTCTGACAACACTGCCAGTTCGTGTAGGAATGACACTGAGGAGGCATGCTGGAATTAGAAAACAAGCAACACCCCAGGAGCACATGAGAATAGGGCTCAGTGCTATCTGCCAGTTGCATGTTCCAGTTACCAGATGCCTGAGTTTTGAATTTAAACATCTCTATTGGTTTGCTCAGAATATCATGTCTTTCTTTTGTCAGGGTTTAAATATGTATGTTCTTCCCTCCCTCCTGTGGGTTTTTATACAGTGGTGACCTTTCAAAATTTGCCTATTGTAAGGCAGATAAATAGATGGTACTTCCTCATATCTGCAATAGGCCCGTGCTTCTCTGCACTTGCTAAATGAAATATGAAGATTTGGGCCTTATGGTCTTTAATAATGATTAAAAGTAATAATGGCTTCTTTTTCCCCTAGAAAGTGCTCTATAATGGAAATTAGTATCATTATTTCCATTTTATGGTTGTACATAAGGTTACTAATCTCATCATTTCACTTTAGGCTTAGACTTCATGTCTAGTTAACAAAGAGTGAGGTGAGATCCTCCAGAACACAGTTCAGAGCCTAAATTAGTTAATGGCCAAAAAGGAGACATTGTGAATACTCTACTCCCCTTAAAGGAGTAAGGGGAGGAGCTATAGTCAGGCAATAAGAGAGAGACAGAGCTGAGATGAACTGAAGTCCCAACTAGTCCTCCATCCACCAAAGCTCCCTAACTCTCTACCCTGCTCCCTAGGACTAAGCAGTGTGGAAGGATGAAGAAAGGACCAAAGACCATGTATCTACAGACATCACCCATGATTTTTCTAAAGCTAGAGGCAATTTTTTAGTATCAACACTATAAAATCCACTGCTCGCATTCCTGTTGGCTTCCTTAGTCATTTATTTCACTTTGTTCCCTCTTCATTGGATACCCCTTTTATATGCATCCTTTATATATATATATACAAATATATTTATATCTACGTGCCTACATTGGTGCTATTATATATCTTAATGAAATACATTTTTTTCTACTGAATACCATCTAAGAGCCAGTTAAGAGAAACTAGCTGCAAGTTTTCTGCCTTAACATCTGAAGCCCCTTTCTATTACACCGCAGAAGATAACATTGTCTAAACATGCTATGAAAAAATACCTAATACATGTTTATCTTTTTGAAGCAGCATAGGCAGATCCCATGGTTTTAAACTCTTGAAGATCTAGACCATTTAATTGTGTATTTCTAAAGGCATTTTAAAGGCAATTTAAATTTTTCGTTTCTGGAGTTTTAGAAACCTCCTTTTAACATTTTTTTTTATGAAGGAGTACTGAAAGTGACCAGAAATACATTTAAAAATTACATCACCTCCCCATTTTCAACTAGTAGTTGCGACCACACCAAGTACAAAAAGAGAATCCATAAAATAACAGGAAAATTAGTATGGTAACTCTAAGCAACATTTATATTTTCCTATCAGACCTTTTGAGAAACATGAAAAGCGACAGGGTAATTATTTTTGCTTGTCCCTGTTTTCGCAGTAGGCACTGTGAGACATCCCTTGCTGCTCAAGCGTGATATCAGTGTCAAGGAAAAGCAATATTCTTCTGCTTCAGCAACACAACTGGCACATGTTGCCCCCTAACCCAAAGCAGAGGCTGCTTCTCCCCAACAGCACCGTTGTCTCTGATGCACGAGAGCAATTCAGACTCTACACGGAGGAGCCAGTCCACCAAAACATTGGAATGCTCAGAGTTTTTCCATACATGGGCACTGTTGCTCCTCCAGCACCCCAGCCCTGGTGCCTCCAGCTCCCCAACACCCACACAGGGTGCCAGGGCCTATCTGTCTGCTGAGGGCCGGAGCTGCGGTAGCACTTGAACTCAACAGGCCTTCTGGGCAAGTGGACCTTGGAGAACCTGAGCTGGTGTCAGCTCCGGTTTGTCAGTGCTGTCGGGATCTGGCTGCAGCTCGTGGGGCACAGCCGCTAACGTGACTCACTCCGGGGCGACTACGCTGCCGCCTGAGCCAAGCACCGCTCGGATGCGAGCGGCGCTGCCGCCCGCGTTCGTTTGCTGGCTCCAGTACAGGTCCTTGCATATCCCCATCTGCTCTCTGAGCAGTCAAGCACTAGCTTCTTTCTTCCTCTTCAGCAAAGGAGGCAACTGAGTTGCTTCCCTTCTAGCTGGTGTGACACCTCAGTGCTCCCCTTTCCTGAGACCCCCTGGGAATTACATCCCACAACTCAAATCCCACTTCAGTGTGGGAGCCCTCTGAGCTCTCTATTTTCCCTGCTTTCTTCTGCTTTGTGCATTCAGTAAAACATAATGGCCTCAAGTAAGCAAAGTGAGGGAGAGAGGAGAGATGGGCTGAGTGAGGATCCTACCTGCTTCAGAGACAGTGATTTAAACCAAGGAAGCAGCAAGAGAGACAGAAGTGATAGAGATGCATAGTCAGTGGGCAGTTGAGTCTTTCTTACCCTACCTAAGCTAACGAGCATCTCCTGCATCTCCTGTAGAGTTGCCTCTGCTGCATCTGCACTTTCTGGGCTACAATTTTTTTTTCTAGACAAATAAACTGTAAACCAAAGAGCCCACAAAAGTGTGCCATTCTTGGAAGAAATGAACATAAGCCATTTGTGTATCTCAAGCTTCTGGGATCAGGGCTCTTAGGGCTCAAGACTCTAAGATCTGAGTTTGATGAAGGAGCAGCAGAGGGACAGAGCCTGAGTTTAGGAAACACCTCAGAGACAAAAGGAAGAAAAGAGCTGTGTCCAGATGGAAGTGTATGGCTCTGGTGCATGGAGACAGGGCAGACCCAGGACGGGAAATCAGTAAAAGCTGCATAACAGCAGTGACAGCCTCCACTGGGACAAACATTTCTGCTGGGTCTGTTGTTTAGCCAGTGGTCTGACTGCTGGTTTGCTCTGGTGTAGTCTGTTTGCCTTTGCGGCACTGGTAGGACTATCATTTACATAGACTTGAGGATCTGAGCTCTCGTGAAGAGAGGCGTTTCTGTCAGCTGCTCATTAGCATTTGTGCTGATACAGTCAGTCCCACTTGTGCTGTATTTCTGTACTCCAACAGGGGCAAATAAAAGAGCTTTATGCATTTGGGAGATTTTTTCATTGTCTGAATAGCTTTCTTTGTCACCTTGTTAGTGTGTGGCTACCTTGGCAAAAAGATGTATCATGCATCTCTTCTTTCCAGCAAATTCCTGATATTCTGGTTGCTTGGGAAGTGCCAGCATTCCCAGTCTGTGGTATTCGTTCCAGTCCTTGCAAACATTATCTGAGGCAGATGGAGGGGGAGAGGGGCAGAGCACAAGCTAGGAGGAAAACATGATTGTGTAGCAAGAAGGTTTTATATCGATATGTTAACGAAATGTTTCTATTGATATGTTAACAACGATCATATGTGTCAGCAACCACCCCAAATAAAGGGCAATAAAAGCTCTATCGTGCTAGCCAGAATTCTTGCATGTTCCCCTGCAAGCACAAGAGCAGGTGAAGCAGGTGCCAAGTGCTGGCAGGGCTAGCCTCTTTATCCCCTCCACTGCGTATACAGTACACTACATTTCTCCATCTAGCTCCTCCAGCAAGCTGTCAGGACAAGATGCACAGAGCAGCTTTCTGGAAATTCCCATGGGAATTAGGGGCTATGCCTATTTCAGTAAACTAATCTATGGATAGCACATGGGCTTATGATCACCCACTCT
>JAVCKT010000384.1:0-16820 GCA_032273925.1 Rhynchotus rufescens | reverse complement strand
GAGGAACAGAGAAAACTCTGAATGGAAAGCACAGGGGGTTACCAGCAGCTTGGCAGGCAGGAGAATGGGATTTCGTGATACCACTAGGCCTTCCCCTGTGCCGCTGTGCCCCATGCTCAGAAATCTTATCCAAGATTGAATTATTCACCCAAGGTGACAAGAGAGGTCTGCCACTGATCTAGGATTTCACCTATGTCTTATAATGTCCATCAAGGCTTCCTTCTCCTCCTTGTACTGTTGCACTTTGAGAAAAGAGCTCCACATGGTTAAATAAATGTATAAAATGGTAGCGATTTATGGATTCAGAATTTCATCCAAGCAGTTATGGTGATTTAGAGTTGGGTCAGAACCAAACCTTTGATCACACAGAGATTTGGGTGGTATTTGAAATCTGGATTCACTTCTGAAGTCTCCATCTGACTCATCGCTAGTTATAGACATGGTGTTTTATGGTTTCACTTCTGTTCCAGAGGGACATTTTTAGGCAAGCCTTGTAGCAGACAGAGGAGGTGGAGATCTCTCTATGATTTATATTCAAGGTAATGCATACATAACTACATCTCTTTTTTCTCTAGCACATATTGAGATACAAATTTAACTTTATTCATTCACTGCACTAGGAAACAATGCAGCTCCCCTGGCAACATATCAGGCAGAGACAGGAGCTGGGTAAGGGAGAGCTTCAGAGGTAGTTTCCAAACTGACTTTTGAAATCATAAACCATTTTTATCTGTAGTAGTAATGAAGGTAAATATATTGGTTTAGGGATAGTAGCGAAAAAAACATCCAGATTAAATTTTTATCTAATGGAATGCTGGAAAATACTTACACGTTTTCTAAAGATGTCCAAGAAGCAGCTTCAGTTGGCTGCTCCGCTAGTAAGACTGTTGAAAGCAAATTCCCAAACATTCAATATTTTAAAAGGTTAAGACTTTTTTTTTCCCTAAGCCTGGTAATCTAATCTCCATGTAACAGAAGATTGTATTACCCTGGAAGAAAAGTCATTTATTTAGCTGGGAATAGATGACCTCGTTGAATATGATTCACTTATCTGTGGTTTTAGGTGAACAGCTTTTTTAAAATTCAGCAAGGGCACAAGCTGTTCATCTGGCTCTGGCAAAAAGAGGGTTTTTTTTTTTTTTTTTTTGAAAAGGCAATGCCTGCTTCTTTTTGTGGAATATGTGAAGTCTAACAGGTGTAAGGTAGAACAAAATGAATGTGAAAGCAAGAACACATTTCCACACGCAATTTTGAGAGCTCTGGGTGGGCCTGAAGAAGTTTCCACATTGAAAGCACACCCAGTGGGATATCCCTGTTCTCTAACCAACACATGTATCTTTTTGAGGGGCTACACTGAAGTCCATTTCATTCCTATGGGAGGGAGCCCCTGGATAAAGTTCCCTCTTTGCTGCTCCTCATCTCTGTGAGTAAAGGAAGACCCCTCTGGCCAACGTGATTGCTCCTCCAGTCACTGCTTTACCTGGTTGTTGAAGCATTTCCTAGTAAGGTTAGGCTAGGGATCCTTTGGGGTTACTTCCACGTATTCCTCAGCTGGGCCACAAGTTCCACTCAATGTCCAGTCCACAAGTTAGTGACAGAGACCTCATTAAGCAGGGCGTGCAAATTTACAAAAGGACCTATGTCATCTGTTCAGATACCACTTAGGTGGAAAGGCCCAGGTGAGACAAGCCTTGAGGAAGCCAGGTCTTGCAGTGAACGACGTGACTGTGGTAGTGGCCTCAGGTTCACAGGACACAAGGAGAGGCAGACACCCATGAACACAGTTCTGGCAAGTCACATGCTTAATGGGAAGCTGCCTTACTAGCCACGACAAAATAATAAGAGAAGGAGAGAAGTACAAAGTTAACTGTCAACTAACTTTTCATATTACTCTGATGGCTGTTCTCAGCTATACATCTCCTCCCGGTGCTAAAGTTTTCAGCTATGTCAGTCAGAGAGCAGTCACAGCTGCCCAAAAGGAGACACCTCACACCATTTGAGATGCCTAGGGTACCCAAGATGGTACTAGCAAATACAACACAATGCTGACTGGAAAGATGCACCCATCTGGAGACCAAGGCAGGTTACCAGTTACCCCAGAGCATCTTAAATGGCAGTAGACATGTTTTTTTTAGGCAGTTGATCCTGACCCATATGCACACCAGCAAACCAACAGTGCTTCTATCTGCTCTTCAGAAAATTCCTTGAGACCTGGTAAAGCCACAGCCTCATGAGTCTGGCACTCCTCTCAGGATGGCAATCAAAGATTGAGGGTCTTCCTATAAAGCTGTGAACTTTTACACTGCAATTGAAAGTAGCCAAAATCTCAGAAGCCGAGGAGGATCTGGCACAAGTTCTCACACATCCTGGGAAAGTGTTATAACCCCTACAAAAATGTACAAAGCAAATTGGGGACCACCATCACTAACTGTAGATTTGAGAATGGGTGGCAGCTGCTGCTCAATACTAAATGAAGTGCTGTTGGGGCACACTTTTTGTGCTGGCATTGTAATAAAAGTATATTACTGCAGTCAGATTTAAGCTCGTTTTTAAGTGGCCAATGCTGAATCAAAGGAAGACCAGAAAAAAACTGTAGTACTTTTTCTTTATTCTGCTTGTGCAGAACAGGTAAAACGACACTGTTAGCTGAACTGGTAGGAATATCTTGTTGAAATGAGCATTGCTGGTCATACAAGTTTAGATTACATTGTCTTCTAATAGGAGCAAATTCTGCTAGTTGCACATAATGAAAGAAAACTTACCAATGTAAATCTGCAATTAAGGAGCAGAACTTATCCTTTTTATAGTCAGCAATCCTCTGCAACAAAGAAGCCTCCACCACACAGACTGCTGGATTTTCAAGGGTCAGCATGTTCTTCCAGTTCCCAAGTGTCCCATTAATTATACAGCTAAGTAAACAAGACAGATAGCTATTGCTGAAAAGCAGGATCCTCTCTTCCCTATACTTTTCATTTGGCAGTAGTTTTCTTCTCACTAGACTGTCTACCTGCAAAGCAGGGGGAATAGTGCCAGCAAGATGGTGTGAGCCAATGCCGAGTGCAGGAAGGGCTCTGGGGATTACGCCTTCAGAGATTTCACAGATAGCTAATTTTGCTATTAAATCAAGAAATCTGCAGCATCGAATCGCACCCCCAGAAGTGGACTCAGCCCTTTCGCAGCACAACTTTCTTTTAACCAAAAGTTTGTCTGAAGCATCTCGTGTCTCCTTTTCTGACCCAGGTGCAGGGCAGAGGGTACTGACTACTACCACTACAGTAGACATTGCAGAATGAAGAGCAGATTTCAAGCGCGATGAAGCTGAAGCATTTGTTTCTTTTTAAGGGGGATTCAGACATTATTTACCACTGACACTACTCACTCTGTTTGCACATCCTTCCAGCTTCCTCAATGTATTTGCAAAGGAATTCCACAACAAACACTGGAGAATGTAAAGCTGATGGCTTATCACCTAGGAATCATAAAGATATACACATCCTGATATATATCAGAGTAAAGGAAGGAAGTGATTAAGTCTTCTAGACTGCGAATGCTGGAGCTCTATAGCTTATAGCAGCCTGAGTATTTAAATGACTTCCAAAGGCTGGTGAGTAATTCAGTGCTGACTTTTCAGCTGCGTGGAAAACTACAAACACAGCAGCTCTGCCATATTTGTGAAATGTAAAGTGAAAACATAGTGATGGCTGATATTTGCAGCTGGGTTTGTTCAGTTATTTAGGTCTTGTTTCAAATGGGGAAAAAATAATGTAATATGTTAATGCTTAAATAGACAGTATCTTTTTGTCAAGGCTTGGTCTACAGGAATACAGAGCAATTTTGTCTCAATTACTGTGCTCCAGAAAGCAAATTACTGGAGAGCCATGAAGACAACATGTTCAAATTCAATGGCATTCCAAAAAAATTTGGATGAATTCCAGTGCCTATCTAGAAAATAATAATACAAATGTGATATCAAGGCCAAAATAGGTCTGTTCAGATTATCATTTTTAAGAGGATATTTGAAAAGTGATATCTTTTTAGCTTTGTTGTATCCCTGGAGCTTTTAAATAAACTAAATCAGCTTTCTAGGCCTTTTTACTTTCATCTAATACCTCTTGTTTCCATTCATTTTTCTTCCTCCTTAGGTTTCTTTTCAGTGTATAGATTCAAATCAGGCACAAATACTCAGGGTGAGATTAAGTCTGAGAATAATCTATGCCCACAGCAGCACTGAAACATTAACAAGCAATTGTATTCTTTCCCATAAACCTTGTTATTTTATTGACATGTCAGCAATATTAAAATGGCTTATTTTGTCGATGCAGAGCCTTAGAGAGGGCCAAGTACTTTAACACCCCCCAAGGAGCACAGTCCTTCATGCAAGGGTCTGCAGACTTCAGCTGTGTTTATTCACCCAGTACTTTTTGGATCATAACTCTTTCTTGAAAGGTTAAGAATAGTGATGTGGAAGACAATTCACCTTGGCTTTATTTTAATTTTATAATTATACCATTATAATTACCATTATAATTAAATACCATTATCACATTAAAACTTGGCTTTAGATTTGTGTCTTTCTACTCAGAAGATTGCAGAAGTCTAGGAAGCAAAGCATTATATTACACTGTAGATTGAAATTCGTTTTTTTGATAGTAAATGAGCATGATGAATTCATGCTTGTGACTGTGGAGCCAGCTCACAGAGACACTGTCTTCTTGATAAAGGGCTTGTTAATACTGTTTTCAAGGAAAAAAATGGGGTCATTAACCATAAGCGTGATACATTACATAGCCTTTCAGTCTCACACCATGGCAAAAACACTAGAGAAGGTAAATTCCAGCTATTGGATATAGCTTTAAAAGGTATATTATAGCAATGTTCTCTTCACTCAGGTCATTACGAATATTTTTCAGCATAATCACTCTAAAGCATGATGCAACTGTTCATTAGGAAATACAACAACTAAATAAGGTTAGACCTTCAGACAATGGGCATGGTGCCTTATACCACATTCCCCCATAGCTCCCACGTACAGAAGAGGTTTTTGCCAACTCTGGCTATTGTAAAACGGCCATTTTACAATGCCCATTGTAAAATTCCAACTACTGTAACCCCATCCCCAGTGAGTGCTATTATTTCATATTTATTTTCATAAAAAAAAAAATAAGAAGAAAGAGTTGGAAGAACTTCTTGAGAGCAGGGGAGGTTAGCACAATTGATTCTGTGAAACTCTTGATCTGGGCTTATATTCTCCTAAGCTGAATTTTGATTTCATTTTTTATCATAACCACTAAATATTACTCACAGTTCATCACAGACTGGCAAGTTTAAGAAATAGCCTCTATTTGTTATGATTTTTAAATCTTCTTAAACATGATGCGTTTACCTCATATACCTCAGAAAGGTATCCCCTTGCCAAACTGTTACAAAATTACCTGACTCAAGAAGGAATGAAAAAAAGTGGGATTTGTGAACACTCAAGACTGCCAAGAAACCAGCTGAATGTAGCACATAATCTGTTAGGCTCCAAACATTTAATCTTCTTAAGATACTATTGTGTTCTAGGCCAATGCTTATTTACTTCTTCCATGATGCTACAATAAGGAAGAACAGCACACCTTAGAACCAACACATTCTGCTTTCAAAAGGGACAGCATCCTAAGAGGCAACAGTGTCTGTGGTAGATTTAAGCCTAAAACCATTGCAAGCATCTTCATCACGGGCTGCTGCTGCTTTGGGGACAGCTCCTGCAGGAACTGCCTGCTGCCATCTATCGATGCACAAAAGGAAGGCCCTGAAAAGCAAACCTTATGCCCTGGTCCTCCACAGGCTGCCTCAGCAAATGTTTTGCATGCTAGGATTAAAATTCATTTAGGTCTGCGATGTGGTACTCTTAGTAAATCCATATTGGATGATTTAAGAGTAGCAGAAATAATTAATATAGCTTAAGCCAAGAGCTCACTGTAGCCAACCATTGGATATATACACCCCAGTACATGAGGTTGGATGGTAAGCATGACTAAAAGCGAAGAGCTGATCCTTATAGGCAGGGGCCAACTCAAGAGCCTTAAACACCATGGATATCCATATTTCATCATTTGTTTTTTTTTCCATTCTAGCATAATAGAAAGCATTAAACTCTTAACTTTTGAGGGACCCACTCCACAGAGAGTGAGAGCGCCCATCCACTGGATTTCATTGCTTGCATTTCAGTGATGATCACCTTCAACCAGCACTCGCAGTGCTGAGTCCACTTGGCCTGGGAAAGGAAGGAGCCTCCTAGCCACACCAGCAGCACCCAGAGACGTGGGCAGCACCCTGCCAAAATGGGTACCCCAGAACTCCTGGGGCGGCAGCTTGGCCTAACAGCCTGGCAGCTGCGGTCACTGGATGCAGGAGCTTGGCTGTCTGTGAGAAGAAACTAGGCTGGTGAGGAGACAGCAAGAGTGAAACACCCTTCTTAAAAGGCAGCCCCTTTGCTACTACTGCTCAGCAACATTTTCCTTCCAGGTGAAACACTCTGGGCCCACTGAGCATGTAATCAGATACCTCAGTTGTGTGTAGCATCCTTGGTGTGTAGCACCAGTTCTGGAGCTCCCTTGAGGTAATTTACCCAAAGGCATCCAACCTCTGGACAGCTGTGATCACAGCAGGTCTCCTTCTCCATGCTCAGGATGGCTCTGGGAATGCACAAAAGGTTGGACTCACCAAAGATCTGCTGCAAGATTCACAGGAACTAGAAAAAGAGACACCAAAGCTGCTTTAGGATGTACCTTTAAGTACAGGTGGCACCTGGAAGGTCAGTAACCTGGGGTGAGTTTAAACGGTGGGGACTAAGTGCACCTTTGAAAGCACAGAAAGCACAAAGGAGATTTATGTGGATATTTTCAATGCTAAGCAGTAAAGGGATGAGAAGGTTTCAGCCTGGAAATAGAAACTGGAGGAATTATTGCAGAGCACTGTAACGAAAGAAGCAAGTTTTAAAAGGGAATCTTCACTCATGATCTGATCCTAGTTAACCCTGGTAAGAAGAATGACAGGAAAGTTTATGAGTTAATCCCTGTAGATAAAAACAGGTTAGAGAGGAAGAAGATCGACGATCAAGAAACCCCTGCCCTATTGGAATGAATGTTTTACTTTCTATTCGCATCCTGCTGATTTGCTGCTGCCATGATTTTCTTAAGATGAAAACACTTTCCTATATCCTTTCTCCCTTATTCAGTTTAATATTGCTTTATGGACAGATCCAGAAATAATGACTACTGAGGCAACAGAGATATCAAATATCAAGACTTGGGTGGGAATGGAGAGAGGATGTAGACACACACCTGCCTTTCTTTCTGTCTTGTAATATTTTATAAAAACCTCATATCTCCTTTTGAACTGGTGATTAGTGTTGCTTCTCTCAATTGTTTTCTGGTATTATTTTCATGGATACTCTTGTAAAGCTTACACAGAGGGTGGAAGAGGTATAATGAATGACTCCCTTTAAAGTTTTGGTGATATTTTATGAAATGTTTGTAAGAGACTTTTCATTCTTCTGAAGACTGACCCTTTTAGATGAACATGTCATATAAGGACAGATGAAGCAGACACAATGGTAATGGAACATTCATGACTCCTGATTTTTAAGCCTAGGTTCACTGATAACGCACCTGTGAGCAAGAAGCAACTGAAGCTCTCTATCAAATAACATTACAAAAACTCTTATGTGACATGGAGGCCTGCTCCACACACACACACACTTCATGCTCCAGCTCTTCCCATTACATTGCCTTTGGTATGTGAGCATGGAGAAAACATCTTGATGATCGGTCTGGAAGACAAACTTGACAGGTTGCCTAAAGGCAGTCGTGTAGATTGTCACTATCTGCAAGTTCAAGCTGAGGAAATTGATTCATTTCACAGATTAATTTTTGAAAGATTAACTTTGAATAATGGAACTAACCATCCCACTCCTCTAGCTGTTATCTAGTGCACCAAACGACCATTTATTTAACATTTCATTTTGGATTCTGTGTTGTTTTATAGGACTTAGTATGTCCCCCTCATCCCGTGCAGAGAGGTATTGCACTGACAGCTCCTTTGCTCAGCATTATATGCAACTTGAAAAACTGTTAAAGGAAAAACTGATGTACAGTCAATCTGCAGCATGTATTACGCACCAACGCTTTTGACTGAGTGATAGTGAGAAACACTGCCTTTGCTTCTCCTAGTTTGCTTATTTAGGTGATTTCTGGTTTTTGTTTGAAAACTAAATGGAAGACTCCCACTATGAATAATTTGGTAACCATGTCATTTCAAGGTAAAAAGAATAGTCATGAGACTTCTAAGCTCAGCGGATGCATTTAAAAACATTACAAGTATTTAGAAAAGCTGCAAGTTAAATCTCTATTTAGCGTTCCTTTTTTATGTTTTTGTGAATATTCATGAATTATCGCTACATAACAGGATATTTTTCAACAAAATTCTTGGAGATTTAGTGAGATGGTTGAATGTCTCATATACTCCTGAACCTTATAAACTGATTACTAGAACCCCCAGCAGAAATCACTGTAGATCCTTCAGCTCATATTTGACTTAACCTCAGATTCGCTTTCTCTTTGCAACAGTCCTCAAGTGAGACTGTAATCCTGCAGAATTGTAACAGGGATAGAGGTGTGGAATACTAAATAGAGTGGATTAAGGCTAATACCAGTAATCAGACCTCTGCTGCCCTATGTATCCCCTTTAGAGGTGACAGTATGTATTGCATGTAGGTAGATCAGTAATGGCACTTACAAGTAAAACAATCTTCAGTAGAGGACTAGTTTCCTGCAAGGACACTGCACATGCAATACAGAATATCAGTTTGGTGTAGAGAACCAAAGAGGACAAAAGCTTGTGTCAGTGGATTTTATAAATACACTTTCCATATGCAAATTTTGTGTAAAAATTAACAGATTACAGATTAAAAAATTAACAGATTAAAAGATTAACAGAGTGTCTCCATTCCTAAAGATGCAGCCCAGAGATCTCACACTTTCTCACAGGTTGAGAAAACTGAGCATGGATATGTTCATGTTTCTTATATCTAAGAACATGAAATCACATAAAAATTAAATAAACCATGAGTAGAGCATTGCATGGGACAAGCAAATCTGGCAAGAGGCTCTTAGCATCCTGAAGATTCTCTAATCATAATGACCTCACACTATACAAATCCACTAACAACTCCCTACACTTCAAGGTTATCACAGATCCAAGGAGCGGTTTGTGCATTCTCCCACTCCTTAGTTACTCATCCACTAAAATAGAACCATTAGGAGATAGGAGATAGCAAAAGCCACTTAAAGTAGGTCCTTAATAATTAAAATTAATTGTGTCTAACAAATATTTCAGAACGTGCCCCAACCACCTAAGTCCTGCGTTTACAACTGTCATTGGAGTAATTTAGATAGTACCTTTGGTGCCTCTCAATTTACATGAGTAATGAGGGATTTTGGTAACTATCAGCCATTTTTAGATGCCACCAGGAAAGCAAGGCTGTATCTTCTTTGCACACATCTTGGAGACAATGTAAGGCATTAGACTGAACTCCCTGCCACCTCAAGCAGTCTGTCTAGAAGAGATAGCACCACAGACTGTTTGGATTTCATCTCTCAAAAATAAACTTAACGCTTGCACTAGAGGGACTATCCTTTGGACAAAAGGTGGGTCCTTGCCCATTGAACCCCCAGATGGTAACTGCCATTCTTGGTGGCAGCCTCCTGTGGGATGGACAACTTCAGCTGACTTCCACATAGGTCAAATGCACTATGAATGTTAACTACCTTTGGTAACTATTAATTGAAGATGGTAACCCAGAGGCTCTCCAGCTCATCAGCAGTTCCCTGAACCGTTCTGTGCCCTCTCTGCACGAATGATTTATCAATGCAGAAGGCAAATCTGAATGAACTGCAAGAGCCACAGCTACACCAAGGGAACTACGCCATCCTCTGGGCTGGTTACAGTATGAGGAATGAAAGATATATACAACAACTTTTATGAAGAATACAGTACAGATGCACACACCGTTTTTATCACTCTACTAAATAAACTATAGGCACTGCATACTTGTTTGGTGGTCTTAAAAACAAGCAAACAAACAAACAAACAAACAAAACCTTCTAACACAAGAGGCCAGAGTCAAAGCAGTGCAATGGTGTTGCACCAACATTGTCATGCAGCTAGTGCTCCTATCATAAGTGTAATTGGACGAGCCTTACTGCTCAGACTTCCAGCAGCACCAGTGTTATATATATATCTAAATAACCAGTTATATAGCACTACTCTTTTTCAACTGTAGAGATAAGAATCTTTAAGGCTTGATATAATTCTTAAATACACCTTGAATATATTCTGCAGAGCACACAGGAAGGAGATTACGAACAGTGCTAAAAAATGAGTTGAACTTGTGAATAATGAAAAAAGCAGTACAGAGTTTACCTCTCTCTACCTAGAGAAACATAGGAAACATGAAACATACAGGGAACATACTAACAGATCCAATCTTTCAATCTAAATTAGGGGTAACTTAAACACCTTGGGATATGACAGTTAATAGATTAACTAGTTTTCCTTCCTCCTCAAAAGAAGTACTTTTCACCAGTGTCGGCATATAAACTTGGTCCACTCTAATTATGGGTAGAAGAACAGAGGCAGAAGAATGATTATGGTATATCCTTCACCTACCTCATCATTAGTCTGCCCTCATCTTCCTCCTTCGTAGTGAACTGTCAGAAAAGGCAGAAAAAGAAGGAACTACAGATTAAATCAGTACAGATAATTTCACTACGATATAGGCTTTCTCTGCTATATCAAATAGGGTTGTTTGATTCCTCCAAGGAAACACATTTCTTGCTATATTCACACCTCCTTTTACCAAAAAAAAAAAAAAAAAAAAAAAAAAAAATTTACCCATTTTTCAGCGTTTTGTTTGTTTGTTTGACTCCTACAGACTTGGATATTTTCAGCCTACGTTGAAGATCAGTTTATCCGAACCTGTATTGCAGGTGTTGATCTCAAATCTGAGTTCTTCTACCCCAAAAGAAGGAGATATCTTGATTTTGAGAAGTCTTGAGGTCTCTCTTGTCTCCTCACATTTCTGAACCTAAAATTGAAGCAGATGCATTGAAGAAGAATCTGTTCTCTTCTCTGAAAAATCCACATTTTCTTTGCTGTTTCATTTACGGTTAAAATTGAACTGATGCAGTTCCTAGAACAGAAATGTAAATGACTTTTTCTTTATTTATGTAAGCAAGTGATCTACTGTATAAAAGAATAAGCTTTAAAAAGCATGCAATTAAAAAAAATCCATAAAAAAATGGGAGTAAACATTGTCTGCTGTCTGGCTACTTTATAATATGGAACAATAGCTGGTGTCATTAGTAACAAAATACTATTGCTAAAGCAAGGGCCTGAAGCTTGTATGAACCCCCAGCAAGTTGCAGTCAGGTCATATTGTCTTCACCTCTCTGTCCTTGTCTCTATCATTTATGAGGCTCAAAAACCACACTGTCTCCCTTACACAGAAGTAGCTGTCTGCCCATTGAGGGACCTTTGGCAACCTTACCCTTTTCACAAAGCTTGTCAAGCACCATCAGCCAAGCAGTGGGTAAATTGCTCTGACTAAAGTTATCTCTGCTCTTAATCAGACAGCATTATTTATGATGTTGATCTAGGTGGAATAAATTCTGTTAAAAATAAAGCATTGGCAAGCATCCCACACACAGTGCTCTCTAAGTCTACTTCAAATTCATTTATAGATACCCACTTCTTTTTGGTTCATATGTATGTAAACATAATCCTGACTATCTACCTGCTTAGATGATTCTGCCAAGTGCTGCTCATCCTTCTGTCTATTTTCAAGAGCAAACAAAAACTTATTTCCCCTTTCTTTCAAAAAAAAAGAAAATGAAAAATAAAGGAATGCATATGCCTTTATATCATAAAAAAAGATTAGAGATGTTGCATATTTTTATTTCCAGAAAATAAACGTGACATATTGGAAATTTTCTCTTCTGAAATAATTACTAAACTGGTAATATTTTGTAATAGTTCAAATAGGTTAAAAAATAACCTACATAAAATGCGGCAAATAGAATTCATTGTACAATGAAAGAGGAGACTTTGAAGTCTACCAGCTCTAGACACAATTACTCTAACCAGGATTAATAAAACACTATTGACTACAGAAACTAAGTGGTAATTAGAAAGCAATCACTCAGTATTATTCACTAATAACTCTCTTTTATAAGGACCTGATATATCTTCTGTCTGATGTTGAAAAGCACCAACATCCAAAAAAGTCTCTAGGAGTAGAGGCTTGCGCCCGTTCCAGATAAAAACAATGGAAAAACTCTCAGCACCTCCAGTAGGATCCGCATTGGATGGATTTTGCAGGAAGTGCCTGGGTCTGTTTCGGACTAGTGATTTAAATGTTACAGCAGTTCATTCGGAAACTAACTTGGTCGAAGGCAACTAACGCTTCACACTGTATCTGTACTGTATCAGCTGTATCTGAGTAAGTATCAAAAAGTACAATAGAAACACCTGGCGAAATATAAGGTTTGGTGGGGAAAAATGACAGTGGCAACTTTGAAAAAATAGCACTTCAGTTCAGTGCTGAATATTTTTTTTATCAGTCTTGGACAAGCCTGTTTATATAGTTCTTCAGGTATCTCTGAAGAGATTTTCTAAGAGAGGATATCCATCAGCATCATCTGAAAATAGCCTAGATACTCTAAGATAAAATGCCTTCTTTGTATTTTCTTTCTGCTATTCATGGACCATCTCCATGAATATCACTTTCCCAACCTGTAGAAAGTGAAGAAAATATCACTTTCCACCTACTTCTTCTTTGCGATGGAGGAGGGAGCTGGTGATAAAGTTGGGGAAAGAAATATTGTCAAAAGGAGATTGTTTGACCTTTTAAATACAGATTTATAGCTCATTATCTGTCCAAGTTTAGGCATAACTAAAGAAAGCACAGGTGCAAATGTAGCAAAAAAACACTTTTGGGGAAAAAAAGAGTTTGCTAAGAGGAATGGTAAAATGTTGGCAGAGTAAATCTTTACTTAGGCATTATAGAATTGATAAGGCTTCTCCTTATCATTGTGCCAGTGTAACAGTACTCTGCAGAGCAGACTGGCGTCTCTTAGAGGGCTGTTCAGGCTTCAAGACAGTTCCATCCTTCACCTCTTCATGGAGGCTGTCAGCAGGACAGCAACTCATCTAACACGGACCAGCCAGCTGGCAGGTTGTAGCAGCTTGACCAAAAAATGATGTCTTTGACGGAAAGATGAGTTTTGTATTGAGTGGCCTCTAACTCTAGCCAAGATGAACACTGAAAAAAATCTACACAGACACATCAGGACCTGCTGGTTTGTGTTTGTTTTCTTGACAACCTGGATCCATAACTCCTCCTTCTTGCTCCTTTGGTGAAAGCTGCTACAGAAGACTCTAATCCAGAGGCTTCACCCCTTGCCCATTCCCCTTCAGCTGCTTTTCTCAGTGGGCAGAAGTATCTCCTTCTCCCGACGTGAAGTAGAACAGCTCCTGGGGCCACTCACCACTGCACACTGCAAGTCAGGCCAACGCTACAGCTCCCGACACAACCAAAATCTTACGGGGCCTGCCACTAAATATTTCCAGGACTTTTCCACCATCACTGTCTTCTGAAGACAAATAAAGTGTGCTGGGCTTGGTTCACTTCCCAGCATAGAGGCATCTAATGCCCCACTGTGTCCCACTTCACTAGCAGCTGCCTCCCTGCTGAGGACTAAGTCTTCCACAGGTCCTGTGTCACAGATGGTGGCCCCATGCATGTGTTTTGGGCACTTTTCAACCTCCCAGAGGTTGGTGGATATCTGAACTGGGCTCGCTGGCTCTGTGTCTCATCTTCTCCACTCCCCCTCCTCCTTGTCACAATATTATCCCCTATGGGATTTCTCCTGAAGCAGGAATGGATTCATCCTCTGGAGATTTACTGTGAGCATCTTTCACCAGGCAGCTGTGCAGCACACTGTGTGAAGGGGCAGGTCGGAAAAAAATGATTCCAGTATCAGTAAAAATTTGGGTTTATTTGATGTAGCTCAGAAAGCCAACTTGAGCAGCTCAGTATTTTCTTCCTAACAGGGTCAGTGTGGGTTTTTATAAATAAGGGATCCTCACTCATTACTCAGCACACGTTATATGAAGGAAGCAGATTTATCCAAAAGAGACCAAATCCTGTAACAGATGGACTGGCCACGCTTGCATTTATGGATCTGACTCCCTTCTCCAAGCCGGCATGACATTCACTAGCACATGCCCATTAAACTGGATGGGTTCCTAATCCTTAAATGTGCCTAAGACTTTTCAGGCTGACTCTGCGTCGATATAAAAATACATGAATCTTCCAGACTGAAATCCTCCCACCTTACTTGAGATTTAGCCTTCCTTAAAGAGCATGGAAATACAGAAGATGGGCTGACACGCAGGCTCTGGAGGATGTTATTGGACTATGTTAAACCCAGGTAGCGTGTGTGTGGTGTCAGATGCAATATTATTTGCTTTGAGAATGATAAATTAAAACATTTGTTTTTTCATGCTGGTTAGCAAGGGTACTGAAAGACTATCATAGGCAATGAAGTTACTGCAAAGGGCCATTACAGAGGTCTGACAAGCTGACTTATCATCTGAATAATTTTAAATAACCATCTGCATATTTCTGACTCACTGCAATTGAGGAATAAAAACTTCAAGTTTTGCTTTACCATTGCATCAAGTTCAGGGTGTACACACAGCCCAGGTTAAGGCAACTCAGCTTTTTATCTGCAGATTGATCATCTATTCAGCCCTTAATTCCTTTAGATGTTCGACACAGCCTACTAGGAAAAGTTTATAAAATATTTTGGTCCCTACACATTTTGTTTTCATTTTGTACTCTTAAAATTCCTCTTTAAATCAAAGATATCCCCAAAGCCTCAGACTCCTAGCTGGTGCTCCAAGGAAAGCTCCTCAACTTGCAGAAAGAGGTTTGAGCTTTTACTCTGTTTCCCATTGAATATTTTGCTGGTAAGATTTTGACTGCTGCTTGTAAATCCTCACAAGCTTAATTAGTTTGAATCAAACCTAGATTTTTTTTTGGTTCAGCAAGTGCTGCTGAATAAGAAGCAGAATCTTACTGAACTGTGGAACTGAATAGCACAGCTCCCTCTAGAAACAAATTAAAATTCCATAATTGGAATAGACTTACATGAGATGTTTTTGGAATGGGCAGATTTAGGCTTTGCATTAAAGTCTTCTTAGTATAAAACACCTCATCTACATCAAAGCTTACTTCAAATTTAGATTTTCATATTTCAAATTACTAAATGTTTAAAGATCATTTTCTATTCCCATTTCCAGAACAGTTATTTTAATTCCATTCTTCCTAAAAAAAAGAAGTGTTCAGTTTTATAATCAAAGTCAAGGGACTATGAAATATTTTGTGGCCAAGTAAATGAACATTTTCCTCCCAAACCTAACATTCACTCAGGCACAAAGAAGAGAAATTATTGACTCCTCAGACAAAATGTGTATCCTTAGGCTATTGCACCTTTTTGTTCTATTATGTCTACAGCAAAACTGAAACTGACCAGAGATAAAAATACATTTGTATTCTGTTTATGATGAAGCCATATATCTGCATAACTGAATTAAAAAAAATATTTGTCTAATGCTGTTGAAGATGTATTTGGTAGCTCTGGGCTGTCTGAATATGATTAATTATCCTGTTTTATCTTTATCTCCCTCTATGAAACAGTAATGTGGACATATATCAGCATAATTCGTGTCTGGCCATTCTCAAAGCTCTGAAGAGTTCTGCAATGTTTCCCTTGAAGTCAGTGTATACTTTACCACACCAGGTGACTGATGCTTTATGTAAAGTATAAACATTCCCTTGCACCAGTAAATCTCTTGATCTAGTAGCTATGTGATAGACTTGTGTCACTTTGGCAGGTTTCTAATTCTATTATAAAGATAAAAACTAAAAAAAAAAAATCCCTAAATTTACATGCAGGAAAAATATGAAATGGTAAAATCAGATTAAGAAGCACCTCTTGTAGCTCTAAGTAATAAATAATCTTTTGGATTTTTTATTTTTTTATATATTGTTTTTCTTTTTTCCTTGTATCAAGGAACAAGTGTAAGGAAGTGCAAAGAACAATTTTGGAAGAATCCAAGAAAAATAATAATATGGCACATTTTTGTGGACAGAAGAATCTATTAAAATATTCCTCTCCATTTCAACCAGAAGGGACCTGGTAGGACATGAGACAGAAGGAAACCAGTACCCATACACCAATATAGCACAGCCACAGGTCTATGGCTCTCATACAAGGAATCTGGTAAACAGTTTGAAATAATCTACATACAGCATCCAACTAGCAGCTCAGTATTCAATCACCACTTGAACCACCTGCATCCTGCACAAAAATCCCAGACAGAGAGCCATGTGGAAGTATCCAAACACAGGGGAGCCCAACTCGTGGGGCTTAATGCAGGAACAGCCCATTTCATCTGTGGGTGAGTGCAAAGCAGGCTTCTATATCTCATGCTAGTATAGCCTCCATAGAGCACATTCCTCAAGAGGCTTGAAGAACAAGCAGAAATGTTTCAAGGTAATTCATTCTGAACAGTAACTCCCTTAATGAAAAATGTGGTCAACTGTGGACCACAACCACAGGCAGAAGTCGCAATTTTTCCTGCATGGCTAGAAAGGATGGGACAATTTTGAATTTTTTTTTTGTGAGAAAAACACCTCTGAAATTAAAAAT